>CAKNXH010000664.1:337205-347399 GCA_932178445.1 Andricus quercusramuli | reverse complement strand
GGCCATTGTCTGCTGAGCAGCAGAAACCGGACATACCAAAAAATTTAGATAAAAGTCTTTTTTATCTACTTCTGGCTGTTGGACTCCAGCTCTAACCACAACATTGAATAACCGCATTTCACTAAATAAATACTAAAATAAAATATTTTCAGGTACTCGTTCTTTGAATTGAAGTGTGAATGCAGGAGGGAGACTTATTTAATATTATCATTTGTGCGTTAAATTAAATTTTCTAATGGTCACCTTAACTAACCTGAACATCCTAGGAACTTCCAGTAAAAAACAGGGTAACACTGAATTTTGTTGGTAAATTACGAAAAATATTCAAACTTCCTGACCAATTGTGTATAAGCTACGAAGACAGGCTAGTCTCAAAAATTGCTGTATTTCAAGCGCAAAAAAAATTCATTTTCAATTTAAAGAACCAAGAAGAACATTTTCCGAAAAAACCTCTCTGTACGAACCGGTATAAGCCTTCAGATTATGTGGTGGAAATATGACATCAAAGAATTCATCCTTGTTGACGTATTTTGTATGTGGCTATACCTAAAGTCGTTTGAAGCACCTTAAGAAATCCAATTGCTGTTATTGAAATCAACAAATACCGCGGGGCTGAACCAGATTCAATTAAAAGGTGTTCTTTTTGAAGGAAGACAAATTTTTTCAGAAGTTGTGAGTTGTAGAATCTGCACACAAATCGATGTTAAATGTTCCTTCAATTTTTTTTTGAATTAATTTTATAGTTTTGTACATGGCCATACAGAGACCATTATTTAAAAATTTCGCTTAAAAATGAAGCTTATAAATAAGAAGTGAACAAACAAAACGTCGTAAATCCATTTTGTAAATTGAGATAATGATTGTTTCTTGTTTGGAATACCATCAATTCGATTATCAAACTTAAGTTCGTAAATAAAATTTTTCTTTTCTCGGTTTCAACGTCTACCCATGAAATCAAATGAATTAAAAAAAAATAATTTTCAACTACAGATTCGTTAAGTAAATAAGTTTAACTAGTTAGCTTTGTAAACACTATTTAAAATTCGTAACAATTTTTAATATCTCTCTTATAATATATAACTTTGCCTGACCGACTATAATAAGCTATTTCGAAATGTACACTACCAATTGGAATTGTGCATCCACATGTTATTTGATGATTGATTATCATTTCTTAATTTTAATTACAATAAATTTGATTTTTTCTTCTGTAACTGATTGAAATCTGTCGGAATTTAGTAGAAAATGTGCACAGGGTCAAGCCCATTTTACATACTATGTTTTAAGAAGATATTGGAAAAATAGTGGAAGTTTGAATGTTTTCTTACATTTTCTACAACGCAAAATAATCGAAACTTTTAACGTTCTATGGCTTATTTTTATACGAAATCTCTACAGAATCACAGAAACTTATCGGTATAATTGTACAATTTTATGTTGCATGTTGCAGGAAATTCAAGTTTGAATAAAAAAGTAGGACAAATTTTAATATTTTTTTCGTAAGAAAACTATTTTTCTAAAATATATGAAACATATAATCATGAAGTTCATATAAAAGTCCCTCAAAATATATATTCATCCGATTTTTATTATGATTTTCCAACAGATAACATATTTTCAAATATTTACAACTTTAATTTATTGCAGAATGTTGGGGAAAAAAATGTAGATTCATGTTCATAAGCTGTTCCGATACTGTGGAAGTGTAGCTTTTATTATTATCATCTTTGTTCATTGTTTCATATAACCTTCCTAACTTATATTTTTAATATTGTACTTTCTCTACGTGATTATTCAAACAAATGCATTACAGAATAGAAATTGTATATTATCTGGAAAAAGAATTTAAAAAAAAAAACAGAAAACTTAGCACCTAATTGTGCTTGCTTTTACAAAAGATGCATGATTCTTCTATGCTTACATTTAGATGGTTCGTAAATAATTTTGTTAATAAGTACATTTGGATGATTGTCAACTCTCGAGCAGCTTTTGTAATATCATCTTTTATATATTTTATATTTAATTCATTATGCATTTCAATAATTCTCTTACAACGACAATAATTACCAATGATTCTTAAGAATTTATTTTGTACAATTTGCAGTTTCTTAAAATTGGTAGCTCCATACAGGGCACGCATATGTCAATGAAGTTCTTATAATCAATATATAGATCTTTTTTTGCTAATACTTAATTACGATATCCTATTTACACAGAAAGAGCAGAAGTGAATTTTTGTTGACAGTAATTTTAAAGTAGATACAGTTGAATTTTTTTACATCAAACCAAACAAGATTCAACAGAGTTGACATGGTAAACATTTCCAATGTGGGTAAATCTTGACACGCGAAGGCAACTTTTGTTGCAGGTAAAGATTACTCTGAAATCGATTTAAAGATTACATTTTGTTTTTGTCTGTGTAGTGATGTATATCATTTTATCAGAGATCGTATTGCTCTCTGACTTATAACTGATTAACGACTTCCGTTTTTCCTACATAAATCTTAATTTTCCATTCATTTGAAAATTGTAGTGGTCTGTTTGCAGCAATTTGAAATCCATTTACATCAATGTCTACTTTATATGACGATGTATAAAGCTTTATCATCCATAAAAAAGTACATTTATCATTTTTTATTCTATATATCATTATTATAAGTAATAAATAATTGTGAGCCTATAACTGATCATTAAGGGACAGCAGCTATTCTCTTTGTATTCGATTTAACATTTTTTGTACAACAAACATATGTCTGTTTCTGAGATACGAACTCATCATAATTATTATATATGGTGGTCAATTATATTGAATCAACTTATAGATTGAACAATTGTGCCAGACCGTATCAAAATCCTTCTCGACATCCAATAGTAGTGCACCGGTAAGCATTTTATCATTGTAATTTTTTTGAGTGTCATTGGTTAGTCTTGAAATCTGATCAGCTCTATGGTGCCCTCTAGGAAATCCTAATTATCAATTGATCAAAATATTATTTTGGTCAAGTATTTCATCAAATATATTTTTAATGATTTTCTCCGTACTTATGTGTAAAAGAAGACTCATTGGTCGGTAATTAATAATAGGAGAATCGTTTCTACCTTATTCAGGAATTAGTATAGTTTCAGTAGTTAAACACTTAATTAGAAAGGACTCAAACACAGAATTCCATTTACAATCTTAGTAATCATTACGACTGTTCACGTAGTCTGTTGCTTAATAATTATTTCACCTGTCATATTCATACCTAGAGCATTATTTCTCGACTGCCCCAAATTTAAAAGTCATGTTTTTCAATTGTCTTCAAATTTTGGGAATATGTCCGTCTACCCAACAGTATTTAATCTGAAAATTTATATGTTAGTATTACCACCCCTTCCCAAGTGGTGTTGGGGGGAGGGGGGGATGAATTTTCAACTCCAACACTTGAATGGGTAGTTTCAAAGGCATGTAACTTACTTTCTAATTATGCGATTGTAATTTTTTATAAGCGTTTCAAAAACTGATTTCTAGACTATTATCCTATTTCATTACTATAGCAAAATCAAATTTAAACAATTTTTTGAATAAATCAATTGTTTATTTACATTTTTTTCAATTTAGGGTTCTTAGATTTATTTGAATGGTCGCAAAAGATAGCTTGACTTTTTTAGTATGAGAAACCTCAAGTAAGAAAATGGGCCAATTAATATTTATTGAGATACCGGGCGGGGTGCAAACCCTTACGAAAATAACTCTCAAAGTTTAAAGATAAAATCTGAAAATTAAGTATTAACTCTGAATATTCAGCATATAAACTTAAATTCAACGATATATCTTCAAACATTCAGAGTAAACACTTATAGTCGAAGATATATACTGGGCAGTTCAGAATATATACTGAATGTTCAAGATATATTCTAGTCGATTCAGAATAAAATCTGATCTGGTGAGTTTTAATACTTGAAGTAAATACTGAACTTCAATATTTATTCTGAAGTTAGTATAAAAACTAAATCGTTGAGTGTATATATTTTAGAATAAAATAAATTATACGATAAATCTTCAAGAATTCAGATTAAACACTTGCCGTACGGCGTATATATATACTAAATGTGCAGGATATATTCTTGAAGATTCAGAATAAAATCGATTAAGTGTTTATCCTTTTGGCAAATACTAAATTTATTTATTCTAATGTTCAGTATAAAAATTGAATGAGTGTTTATATTTTCGAGTAAAATCAATTTCACAACGAATCATTAAGAATCAATTATACAATCATCAGCTCAGCGCAGCTGGTGCTAAAACAGATAAAAGCAAGGCACACCCTTTGAAAGATGAAGAAATATCTAAGGACGAACAAAAGTGACATACAAAGTATTGTTTATTGACAAAACTAAGCAAAAGAATACTTACTTAATTTATCATAGTTCTCTTTTTTTAATGTGTAATCTGTCATACAAAGTTTGTTTCATTCAATAAATAATGCTATTGATTCCAACATAATTTTTGCATGATACTTTTCTAAAATACGTCTAATATTCTTTTTAATTTTCAGAAATAGTCTTTTTATTCGTGATTAATGCTGAATAAAAAATCTTCAAATATGAGGATAAACTCTTAAATTCACTCTAAAAGCTTTAAGTATTTATTCTGAAAAATAGTTCAGAATAAATGCTCAAATTAGCGTTTTAGAGTGGATTTGAGAATATATCCTCAGATTTGAAGATTTTATTCAGCATCAATCGTGAATGAGAATAAACGCTGAAAATTAAACTGAACGTCCAGTGTAAATGCTCAATTTTAGAGTTAAAACCCAATCCAGTTTAAACACTTGACGAAATCATACTGAAGCAAGATCGATTTTTTTTAGCATTTTTTTGAGAGTTTGTTTCAGCATTTATGCTGAAAGTTTGGGAGTTATTTTCGTAAGGGAAGCGAGACCACGCGCTCGCTCTCGGGCGACACGTTCCATCATACCGCGAAACAGTTTTCAAGTATACTATTTTTGTTAATTATTCACGTTTATCCATAACTTTCTGTCATCATCAAAGAAACTATCCAGAAATGTTTACTTGTGAGCTTAAAGAAGTTTAAACTTTTTAAAATTTGTCATAAAAACTAAAGTGGCTACTTCAAAATTACCATTAGCATTCTTAAAATCAATGATTTCTTACAATTATAATTTGTATCTCGACAAAAATGGTTAATTGCTTATACGGATTTTAGAATGAATAAATTGAACCATGTCCTCACGTATAAACTGTGGTTATTTGATTAAATAGACTACTATGATGTCAGTACCAGGGTAATTGTCAAGTAGAAGATCATTTGAGACGTCATTACCGTACGTCTTTTTTTCTAGTGAAATATTGTAGTTACAGTTGAGTAATAAATACAGAAATATTAAACGTATCGCTTAATACAAGGTTCTATAAAATTCAGCTTGAAATATTAACTCTTTTATTTGTGAATTCAATATTAAAACTAAAAAGTGAATTTTAATAACCAAAACGTCATTCCCGTACGTGTGTTAAAAAACAGTTTGAGGTGCTTGATTTCTGTGAGTCTACTTGCCTCTCACTTCACAACCTATTTAAACTGTTCGAATCATAAAAAGCAAGAACCCCGAATTATCTTTAAGAGAAGAGGAGTCTAAAATTATTGCACTGTAACCTTCATGTGGTAGACTCTAGAAAATAAAACTGGATAAATCCTAGGCTAACGACAGACGTTAAATACTAATACCATACTGCCGGGATATTTGAGAAAGCCAGATCTGCAAAAAGAGAAAACCCAGATAATCGACGAAAACTGTTCAAATCATTATTTGTGTAGACGGATTTTATTTAAATTGACTTTTTAAATTTTGTTTTGATTTTTCTATTCTAATTTACATATTATCTTCTTATTTCTGCAAAAAATTGTAAATTTTTCATAAAAAATGCAGATAGAAAATTCAACTGTTTTGTAGAAGTTTCGTTTTTTTTATTGATAAGAGATTTTTTCAAATGAAAATTAAATTATTCCATGTTTGGTTGAAGAATTCACACTTTTGGTTCAAAAATTCAACTATTTGGTAGAAAATGTATGCAGCTTGTTGAAAATGCGCCTTTTTGTTCAAAAATGAATCTTCTCAGTCGAAAAGTCAACTTTTTTGATGAAAATTCATGTATTTTGTTACAAATTCGTATATTTTGGTAAGAAAAATAATCTTGTTTGAAAATATATTGAATGTTCTACATTTTGGATACATTTTCTTTTCTTCGTTGACTGAAAAATCTTTCTTTGTTGAGGATTGAAGTAATTTGTTGAAAATTCATCTTTTTTTATTCAACTCACATGTTTAGAATTCTAAATAGGAATCTTTCCTTGGTCGAAATATCAACTATTACATTTTTTTGTAAGTAACTACTTCTTTGAAAGTTGAATGAAATAAAAAGGGAAGAAAAGAAATGCAGAAAGTATGATGAGGAAAATTAAATGATAAGAAAAGGATATTTTTAATTATTATATTTCAGTTTATCGTGGTCGTGCGGTCGTCATCGCACGACGATTACACCACCGTCGCCCACCGCTCGAACACCACATCAATAAAGTAGGATATAATAATTAAATATATCCTTTTCCTTTTTTACCACCAACTTAATAACATAAATTATAATAATTAAATATATCCTTGTTTCTAACATATCGGTGGGGCAGGGGCGACCGCCCCAATTGCCCCTCTCAGGATCCACCCTTGATCCAGAAATTCCAGAGTGTATTTTATCGTCTATTTGAAATTCCTCTTTCAATCTTATTGATCTCCTATTTGAATGTAGACACTAAACACGATTTCAGAAGCTAGATTCCTGTCACTTTCCTTAGTCCCTTCATTCATCCCTGTCATTCAAAATCAAAGTCCAACTGTCGAGTTATCAGTTTCTGCTGACTTGTGAGTGGATATAGTCTAACACATACCTTGACGTTTTCATACTAAATGGTTTGTAGCCCATTGAATGCCACCACTACTGCCAAAATCGCGGCTTATTCAACACAGTAGGCTTGAACCTCACCTTTATCCTAATTTATTTTCAGACTCATACAATTTCTCTCTGAGCAAAGTATAGCTCCTCGCTACAGATTGGAATTTTACAAAATATCCTATTCGTTCTCAATTGCCAACAATTTCAAGCGAATTCGTTATATTAGGAAACACACCTTTCAATCACTTGAAATTATAAGTTTTAAGGTTATTGTAAAAATCCTTTGTGATCAGTGTTCTTCTAAATCACAATACAGACGCATCTGAAACTTGGCATAAATCATCCTTATGGTTTGAGGAAGGTTTACCTATAAAAAATGTTATACTTTCTCTTCAGTTTTTCGATATTTATGCAAATTAGAAATGTTATCATTAGTTCATGTTGGTCAGAGCAGGACACAACATGAGAAATAATTATGTCGATAATTGTGTATAAACTAGTAACACTGTAACTAGTTTATAAAAGGTTTCTCCGCATGTTTATTTTTTGATCGAGTATTGTGTTCCGGCAAAATATGCCGGATATTAATTTTCTCGTCCGGCATATTTTTCCGGATTTTAATTTTTTCTTCTGGCATATTTTGTCTTGTACTAAATTGAATTCCAAAGAATTTATTATGAATTCCAAACAATTCTAGATTGATTGCAGCGAGTTAAAAAATTGATGATCGCAAAAATATGTCGGACAGCAGAAAATCAAAGGAAGATCTTGATGAAAGGTGGAGGTTTTGGCGTCTGTATATATCGTTATTCCTTGCCGGATCTTAATTTTCTCTTCTAGCAGATTTTGCCTAATTTTGATTCTCCCTTCCGGCATATTTTTTTAATAACGTCACAATTTTTCGCAAATTATCATAAATTTCCACAAATTTCGTACATTTCCACAAAGATCCTAAATTTCTACAAATTTCATAAATTTCCGCAATCTTCATCAATTTCAACAAATTTCATAATTTTTCAAAAAATGTCATAAGTTTCCGCAATAATGATAAATTTCCATAAATTTTAGAAATTATGGTAGTTCATCAAACTTTTCATACATTTTTAAAATCATGATAATGAATAAAATATACGGTAATTTAAGGAAATTTGAGAAATTCCTGGTAATAGATCGGTAACTTTGTGACCAGTCACGGGGGTGCCTTCCCGCCCCCCTCCCCCCGGCTAAAATATGCCCGAAGAGAAAATTAAAATACGGCAAAATATGCCGGAACCGTATACACTACGTTATTTTTTTGTTTGTTTATTTTGTTGCAACTTAGTTCTTACTTTATTTGAAAATAGTCACAAAATGCGGAATGAAGATTGCGTAAAATAGCTTCTTGAAAAATTTTGGGACGTTTTAAAAGAAAACATATTTTTTTCTAAGATTCATAGGAGCATTTGAAATGATTTTTCATTATGATAAATTTATTTCAAGAGAAAAGTGAAAAATATTCCAAAACATTAGAAATAATTTTGCTACAATTTTGAAATAGAATGTGGATAATTTTAAAGCAAAATTGTTAAATTATGCAAAATTACAATTTTTTACAAAAAAATCATATCAAATTATGTTTAAAATTTCTATAAAAAGAAATGTATTTCAAGAGAATATCTAAAAACATTTCAAAAATTGTTAAAGAAAAATGTCCAAGATTTTATGAAACATTTTTTAATTTTGCAGCACTTTTAAAACATTTAAAGAATAATGGGAATCATTTTAAAGATATTTAGAAGCTCAGAAACAATTTTTAAAGTAATTTTTTTATTTAAACAGATTCCAGAAATTCGGAAACAGAATCTAGATTTTTGAATATTTTTAAATACAATTTTGAAGCATTTTAGACTGAAGAGTTCCGAAAAATCAAATAAGGAATATTACATTCACATAACCTTAAAAAAACTAAGAATGCTTTATTTAGAATTAAGAATTATTTTAATTTTGTCCGTAGAACTGTTTTTCATGGATGGGAAGTGAGGGGAATTGGGTGGATGGGGAGTGGGAGAAACGAGGAGAGGGAAAGTGGAGTGAATGAGGGCAAGAAAGTAGGGGAACCGAGAGGAAATGTGGAAAGGGGAAGTCAGGAAAGTCGGGAAAATTAAGGGGAATATTGGGAATGAGAGGTGAGAGAGTAGGGGAATCAGGGAAGTGAGGGAAAATGGTGGAAGGAGAAGTAGTGGAACTTAGGGAAAATTGGGAAGGGGAAGTAGGAGAAAATACGGGAGAGTAGGGGGAATAAGAGGAATCAGGATAATGGGAGAGGGAAGTTATGGGAGAAGGAGTAGAACAAATATTGTGAATGAGGGGGATAAGGGGAGGGATAGAAAAATAAATGAGGGGGAATGAGGAGAGGGGAAGTAGGGGAAGGTAGTGGACATCAGGGGTGGGAAATAAGGGGAAATAAGGGATACGGCAGTAAGGTTACTGAAGTGAAATGTGAGAAGGAGAAGTAAATCAAGTAAGGAAAATGAAGGAAATGAAGGTGTCGAAGTAGAAAGAATGAGGGAGAGTAGGGGAAATTAGTGAAAGGGGATCAGGGAATTGGGGGGAAAGAGGGATGGGGAAGCTGGGAAAGTGAGGGAAATTAGGAAGGGCAAATATGGAAAGTAAGTATAAGTGAGGGGAGGTAGGGAAAATTATTAGAAATTATGAAGAGTAGGGGAAGGGAAGTGTTACCTGGAGAAACTTTGACTAATTTTTAAAAATTTGAACCAAGTGTTTTTTTTACCAAAAAATGTAACATTTTTCTGTAATTTGGAAATAGTGTAATTTGATAAGAAATTTTTTTTCTAAAATGTGGTTTTACATTACTTTTTCTGGTAGAAAACTGTATAAACAGAAATATAGAGAATGTATTTATAATGAAAAAATCATATGTCGGAAAGTTACGTTACAAATGGAGGGGCGATTTATTATATATTGTTATGGTGGCTTTGCAAGGGGTGGGGGATCCCAAATAATTCAATACAATTTATATATGGGCGACTCCTTATTTTTATGAATAAAAAATAACATATGATGCAAAATTGTGCATCAAAAGTGACGATTTTTGATAGATGGAGAAAGACCAAAGAAATTCAAGAATTTTAAATCAGACTAAAATCAAATCCTAAATCCCATTTAACGTCCAACAATCAATTCAATATATAGAATTCCTAAAAAACAAAATAAAAAATTTGTTTCTTTGAATAAAAATAAAAAAGA
>CAKNXH010000664.1:309805-321876 GCA_932178445.1 Andricus quercusramuli | reverse complement strand
GCTCAACTGTAAAAACGTGGGGCGAGGCAGCCAAACATTTCAGCAGTTATTAGGCGGCGCACAAAGTTTTAATACACAGACATATAATAATGTACAAGTTCTTCATTAGGTCCAAGATGATATATAAAAAAAAAAAAGTTATATGTCTTCTCTGACATTTAATGGAACTCAAAAGAAAAACAAGAAAAAAAAAAAAAAAAAAACCGCTGTCCGCGGTTACACAAGGAGTTTATACCTTCATCGGGCGGCCTCATCGAGGGCCGCCACAAGCAATTTGCTTTTTAGACCTTTTCGGCATCATCTGCCGTTTGTTGGCTACCTCGCACCACGTGCGCTTTTTTCCACAAAAATTGTACACAGAAAAAGTATTTTCAATATTGGAAAACCAACCATTCCATCGTTTCAAGCACAAAATTCTACTGCGGAAAATACTTCCTACTTGACTTTTAAAAAAAAAAAACCTATACACGAAGGATAAACAAACGTAAATCATGAAAATGTTCCTTCTGATAGTAGTTGTTCACAAATGACGCTGCTTTTTAAAAACTGCAAAGTGCACAACACTAAAGTTTCGGCAAGTACAGCGGACTAACCTAAGCGACCTTACATTACTGAAGGGTGCGATTTCAATCAACGCTGTGAGAATAAAAATAAATTGGCTGCCTCGCCCCACTGGCTGCCTCGCCCCGTTCTACTCTACTTAAATTACGTAACGGATTATAGGCCCTCTCTGAGACCCCCCCTCTCTCCTGCAACAAAATATTTCTGCACCCCCCCCCTCACTCTTTCTGTACGTAATTTTTAGTTTCCAAAAATGCCAGCATTTTGATCTTGAAATACTTTTGAAATAGAATTTTTTATAAACGGAATAAAACAGTATTTCGGATACAAATTTAAGCATCTCAAATTTATTAGTTTATTTCAAACAAAACTTACCTAAGAAGATGAATTCCCAACAAAAAGTGTCATATTTTATATTTCAATCAAAGGAGATGAAATTTATACAATAAAAAAGTCTAAAAAAAACAAGGCGAATTTTCAATAAATAACGATTTTTCACTAAAGAAAGAAAATTGTACCTAAATTGTTGAACCTTCAAGCTAGAAGACGAATTTTCTCTATAAAAATTGAATTTACAAACAAAAGATATTACTTCAGCAAGGAATTATTTTTCCACGAAACTGATGCATTTTTAACCAATAAAAATGAAACTTTAAACTAAGAAAATTATTATTTTTTACCAAAAAAAGAGAATTTTCAACTAAAAAAGATCAATCTTAAAAAAATGGAAAAGTTACATTTTCAGTTAAAAAATTAATATCAAACAAAAAAATGCTTTTCCATTAAACAGTTAAATTTTCAACCAAACACATAAGCCTTCAATAAAAAAATTTTTTTTAGCAATGTAGTTTAACTTTCACTCAAGTAGATGAATTCTCAATTTAAAAAATTACTTTTCAACAAAATAATTAAACTTTCAACCAAAGAGATGAATTTTCAAATAATAATAAAACTTTAAAAAAATGAGTTTCTAACAAAGAGATTCAACCAAATCATTCAAAAAATATAGCTTAATTCTCAAGCAAAGAAGAATAATTTGTAAGCAAAAAGTTGCATTTTCATAAAGAAAAAGAAATTTTCACCAAAGCGGATGAATTTATAAATCAAAAAGATAAATTTAAAAAAAATGGTTGAATTTTCTGTTAAAAAAGATTTGAGTTGACTTTTTACGATCAAAATATGAATTTTCAACTAAGAAATAAGATTCTACAAAGAAAAAAAATTGAATTTTCAATCAAAAAAGACGAATTTTTACGCAAAAAGGATGACTTCAAAAAAATTGTTGAATTCTCTACGCAATAGTTGCACTTTTATCCAAAAAGATGAAATTTCTCTTAAAACAGATGAATTTTCATTTAAAAAGAAAACAAATTTTAAAAACATATAGTTGAATCTCCATCCAGAAAAGATTCCAGATGACTTTCCGAGATCAAAATACGAATTTTCAATAGAAAATAAGTTTCTGCGAAGAAAATTGAAATTTTTATCCAAAAATACGAATTTTTTCAACCAAAAGGGATGAATTTTTAACGAAATAGTATAATTTCCAACCAAAAGTATTAGTTTTGAGCAAAATAGTTTTATTTTCAACCGAACAGTTACATTTTTATTCGAGAAAGATGAAATATTTCTTCTCAAACAGATGAATTGAAAAAAAAAATTAACAAAGAGTAGTTAAATTTTCATCCAAAGAAGATTCCAATTCACTTTCCAACACCAAAATAAGAATTGTAAACTATGTATAAGTTAATTTTCTGCTAAATAGTCGAATTTTGAACCAACAAGTATGACTTTTTAACAAGATTGTTAAATTTTCAACCAAACAGTTGCATTTTTGTCCAAGGAAAATGAAAATTCTACTAAAACAGGTGAATTTTTAAAAAGTAAGTGAACTTTCTAACAAATAGTTGAATTTTCAACCAAACATTTGCAGTTATGTACACGAAAGATACAATATGTCTACTAAAGAAAAATGAACTTTTAAATTGAAAAGATAAATTTTCAGAAAAAATATTTTTCATCCAAAAAAGATTTCAGTTGACTTATTGGCACCAAAATATGAATTTTAAACAAAAGGATAATTTTATGCGAGCAGAGTTGGATTTTTAACCCAAAAAGACGAATTTTCAACAAAACAGTTGAATTTGCAAAAAAAAATGATGTCTTTTTAAGAAAATGGTTAAATTTGCAACCAAGTAATAAAATTTATAACTAAAAAGATAATCTTCAGGAGAAAGATTTTGCGAATTTGCAACAATTGCTCTGAAGTCCTGTTCTCAGTTACATTCAAAATTTTGAAAATAATTAAATTGAGCTATTTGAACAAAATAAAAACACAAGTGGGCCAGATATGGGATATGTCGTTATATTAGGGAATATTTAGCGCCATCTGGCGGAAAAGCAACCTCCAACCATGAAAAAATCGTCTTTTCTCACAGATTTAGTTTAAAAAAAATGATTTTGCCTAAATATCATAGAAAGTGGTCTGAAAAGGTGATAAAATGAAAAATGTTTAGAAAAGTTGAAGAACCTCTCCCAGAAATTAAAAAAATACCTCTTTTTTGAGAAAAAAAATAAAATTGCACCATATATCACCAATATTTTTGATTAATGTTCGTGATTATTTTTCTTTAAATCCACGAAATATCTGCAATAGAAACTGTCGAAGGTTCGACAAATTATTTTTTGATCAAAATGGGTGTTTTTTAATTTTTGAGAAAGGGTTCTCAACTTTTCAACTTTTGTCGAGTGTTTTCCCTTTTCTGACCATTACGCTACGCGCTCGGTCATTGTAATATAATTTTTCACGATTAAAACAAAAACTACACGTCTTATCAAAAATGCGTAGTAACAACTTTGTAGTTCTTTTTTAGGTGAATAACTTTTGTGTATTTATTTGTTTTCGTAGCTTGTGTCGTTTGTCCAAAAATTTAATTTTTTAATTTTTAATGTTGTATTTTACGAATAAAACCAAAGCCAGGTGTCAAAACAAAAAGTGAAGAATAACGAATTTGTAGATATTTTTCATGTTTTTATCTTGCAGAGTTTGACCACAGAATGGAATTTTTTTCTCGTTATTTTTTATACGATAAAAATTTCAATTTTCGATTCGTCCAGAAAATTCATAAAATTTTTGTGATAAACTTGTTGTTGTGGTGAACTTGCTTTTCAAAATAAAGTTTTTCTTTTCCTGACTTCTTTCATATCGTGAGTTGTTTGACTTGAAATGTTCATTTTCGCTTTTTTTGTTTGTTTTGATTATGCTATAATTCTGATAATTTTCTTGTTATCGAAAAAAGTCTTAATGATTAATTGTTCGAATTTTCGAGTACTATGAATGGCCGTAAATAGAATTTTTAAATCTTGAAAAAAATGGTCTCAAAGATTTTCAAACTGCTCTAACTTTTTCAATTTTCATTCAAAATAGCTGGATAAGAAATGTTTCCTTTCTTTTTACATCCTTAAAAAATGTGCCAAAGCATTTTTTATGGTTGGGGGTTTTTCATCTCTTATGGGAGCCAAGATCCCCTCTTTCATAAAATTGGAAAAAAATTTGCAGTTGTTTTTTCACCAAATAGAAGCTTTTTTTAGGGGGGGGGGTGACCTCACAAATTGAAGGAACTGTAATTTTTTGAAGCCACCCTACTATATATATTTGGAATTATTTCGCAAAATTTGAACACGATATTTACATTTTTCAAATTGTAATGTCGTTAAATATAAAACATGTAATTGATCACGTGACAGGCTGTCACATTCCTTTCAATTATTAAAAAACTTTTTTTTATTTGAGAACATTAATATAATATAATGATTAATTTAGACGGCAGATTAAATTAGCTCATTAGGGGCCGTCCATAAATTAATTTACCAATTCAAATTATTTGCATATGACTCCTCTTTCCTCATTAATTATTTTTTGTTTTTTCCTATTTTTAAGAAACTTTCCCTCTTTTCATTTTTTCGCGTAAATGTCAACTGAATCAATAGATCATCTTGTTTGGTTAAAAATGCAACTACTTGTTTGAAAGTTGAACTATATTTATTTTTTGGTTGAATATTCATATCTTTGGTTCAAACTTAATTTTTCACATAAAATGTAACTACTTCATTTTTTGTTAAAAATGTATTTATTTTATTAATTATTATTAATTCAATTCATTTAAATTACTTCTACTTTTTTAATTGAAAATTCAAGTACTTGGAAATTCATGCATTTTGTTGTTCATTCATCTTTTTTGGTTGAAAATTGAACTATTTGGTTGAATGTTGAACTCTTTTCTTGAAAATTCATTGTTTTTTGAAGATTTATGATTTTAAATGAAAATTTATTTTATCGGTCGAAAATTTAACTATTTTGCTGAAAATTGTATTTTTTTCTTTGTTTGAGAATTCATTTTCTTTACTGAAAATTTAACTATTCCATTTCCGGTTGAAAAATTGATATCATAAATATAATTGATTTTGTCTGGTAGAAAATTCATGTAATTTGTTGAAAATTCGTCCTTTTTCAAATACATTTTTTTTTTGAATTATTAACTATTGAATATTTTTTTTAGCATTTTTTTGGTTCAAAAATCAACTATTTGCTTTCAAGTTGATCTAAATTTGAAAAAATGCATTGTTTTTTGATTGCATAACCATAATTTTTGTAGAAAATTTATATTTTAGGGTTAGTCATTGAACTGTTTTATATAAAATTCCTGCTTTTGGCTAAAAAATTCAACAATTTGGTCAAAAGTTAAACTATTTGTAGGGAAATTTAACTTCTAAATGAAAAATGAACAATTTTGTTGAGAAACTATATTTTTAGGTTAAAAATTCAACTGTTTGTTATATGATCCGTCGTTTTGGATTCAAAATTCGACAGTTTTCTTGAAAATTCATGTATTTTTTTTTTAAATTTGCCTTTTCTTGGTAGAAAATTAATCTTTCTGGTGGAAAAATTATCTTCTTGGTCTGAAAAGTTGACTACTATTGGGTTAATTTTTTTCTCAATTCAACTCTTTGCTTGAATAAATGAAAATGATCCTTTTGTTGAAAATTTAATTATTCGGTCATAAATTAAATTTTTTGTTAAAAATTCCACTGTTTTGTAACAAATTTATCTTTTTTACTTACAAATTTTCCAGCTTGGTACAAAATTTAACTATGAGGTTGAGAATTTACTTTTTTGTTGAAAATACATATTTTTGGTTGAAAATTCAACTATTTGGTAGAAAATTAAACAATTTTATCAAAAATTCAACTATTGATAGATATTTGGCTTTCCTGGTCAAAAATTATTTTTTAATCAGAAAGTTAAAAATTTCCTTCGCTATTATTTTTTTTTTTATCAGTTGAAAATTGAACTATTTGAACTCATTGATAATTTGATATCAGCGATCCGAAAACCCTAGGATAAGTTATTCTTGTATTGCTTTGAATTATCTAGGCTGGTGTGTCACTGATTAAAAAACCAAATATTAGCTCATTCAATTTTGTCAGAATTTTTTCCATTTTTATTTTATTTTTTAGATCATTTCAAGAATCTTTGTAGGTGTTGTAAAAAAAGGTGATATTTTAAATCTGCATTAAAAAAGCATCGAAATAATAAAGATAATAAAACAGTCAGTATTTCAAGGCAGAAAATAAAAAAAAATTAAACCCTTTTTAAAAAAGTCGATTTTATGTTCTCAATATTTAAAATTCAAAAATAAAAGAATCATTATTCTCACTTATTTTTGGTTAATATTATAAATGATACATTATGACACTTAGGATGTTAACAGAAAGCATTAACGTTTCATAAATTTATAATTGATTGAACATTAAGTAATTTTGTTAACATCTTACATTTCAAAATTTCTAATTTATAATATTACAAAAAATAAGTAAAAATTATTTTGTATGTTTTTTTCTAATTTAAAATTTTCGAATATTAACAACATGAGAACGGACTTTTCTGAAAAAAGGTCTGGTGGATTTTTTATTTTTGGTCTTAGAATGTCCGGGGGATTGAACATTACCAGATACAGTTGGAAAATTCTATTTGCAAGAACTTGAACATTAAATTTGCAGAATTTTGTTGATTTTTAGATATTTCAAACCAAAGAAGAAGAACCAAAACTTTGAACTAAAAAAAATTCAAAATTTTGCATAAATTAACCATTTAGAATTCAACAGATTTTAATTTTGCATTTTTTGAATAATATTTTTCTAACTGAATTGCTGAACTTCTCAATTAACTGAATGTCAAATGTCGACTTTCGTTAACAAAAGATTATTAATAGAAACATTTTTGTATTTGAATTTTAACACTTTTTCAATTCTACTGGATTTCCAATTCACAAAATTGTCCAATTTTATTTGTTACAATTTGAGGTTCTTACATGGGGTCGTCCAAATATTACCGAACGCTGTTGGGGGTGGGGTGGGGTGGGGGGGGGGAGAAAGTGTTCAAGAGAAGTTTATTATGTTCCTCTCACGTTGGGGAAGGGGGAGAGTTAAAAAAATGTTAAGTCACATTTTTTCGAATGTAATCTATAAAAAAAAGTAAAACAATATAAGAGGGTTGAGGGAGGAGCGAAAAAAAAATTATTTTTCTAAATCTTTTTGTGGGGTATGTGTAAAAGTTGAGGTACCTGAAATTAATTCAAGATGACTGAAAGTTACGGAACAAATAGGTGAGGGGGAGGAAAGATCGAAAAATATTCCAAAAAAGCGTTACGTAATGTAGGACGACCCCTACTTTATAATTGATAAAAACAGACTCTCACAAAGCGCCTTTTCTCGCTTACTGCCTCTCCCTACCATTACCTCATATATTCGGCGAGCGCCCTGACCGTGACATTGGATGCGCGTGCGCGATATATTCAAATAATCCGCCAATGTTTGGGCCGGGCGCTTGGTGATGGCCTTGGTTCTAAGCACCGGGCGCTTGGTGATGGCCTCGGTTCCAATCACCGGGCGCTTGGTGATGGCCTCGGTTCCAATCACCGGGCGCTTGGTGATGGCCTCGGTTCCAAGCACCGGGCGCTTTGTGAGAGTCTACTCTAAGTTGATATTCAAAATTTCAAAGCTTACTTTTTTAAAAACTGTTTCGCTTTTTTTCGATTTTTTTTTTATACGACACATACCTGTTGATGCTGGAGTCTGAACTTGATATTGAAATGCTACGAGCTCGAGGATCAACATATTTCCTTCGTGGTCTTATCGACAATTTGTGCCTGGCAGCTGAATTGTCCAATCTGTCGCTGACCTCACCGACCTCTAATTCAGGATCTATCTTTGTCCTCCTACAACATGTCAAACTCTTCTTGAGGCTTTTTGCTTTTTTCTATTTTTTTCTTGAATAATTTCTCCGTGGAGTTTTTTTATTAGTTCCATGCAGCCTTGTCCATTGGTGAGGAAAGGATTTTAATAAAGCCAGAAGATGTTTCGTCAGCAGATTTCCTCGTTATAGCTCGTTAGCTGTTAGATTATTGCGACAGAAGCTCTTAAAGCTAAATTCGGTTAATTGATTTTGGCGTGCAAAGCGATGAAATGTATTTTAATATTAGAATTTCTGTAAATTATTACTTTCAATCCATCCTCCAAGAATTATCAGCTGCAAGTTTGAATATTATAGTTTCCTCTGAATCCTATATCTTTTGTCGGAAATGAACTTAAGTTCAATTCTCCAGTACATGAGGTCATTTTAATTTTTGTTACCTTGAACTTGTTTGTAGATTTGGTAGAAAGTAGTTTCGAAATTAATTCAAATTTTTTTAAAAATTATCTATTACCGTGTCAGGATAGGCTTTGTTACTTATCATGGTAGCGGTCCGAATTTGTTACAGGAAAGTCGGGGATCGATTCTTGCTGCCGAAATTTTTTTCAATTTTATTTATTGCAATTGACCATTGAATTGGTTTAAATAAAGCAAGAAAACTAATTTTTTCATATACATTTTTTTTAAACCTCTACCACTTCCGAAGCGGATATTTATTTTTATTAACAAATTTTTCTTTGTTATTAGCTTCCCATCTTCAAAGTTACTATATTCCGTCTAGCACAAGTGAAGGTTCCTTTTTAAAGTAAGATTGAGTTAAAATGATTCATATTTCTATTCTTTTAAAAAATATTTTCTGATGAAATAATTAATAAACGTCAATAATTATACAAACAAAAAAAGTTTTGGTAATAATGCGTTTCAACCGAAAATTATTATTGTTCCAACCAAAGTTTCTGGTTAAAAAATATTTTCATCTAAAAAAATTTAGTTAAAAGAACCAAAATTCTAGTAAAAAGAAACAGACTTCTAGTTTGAACAACCAAAACGTTACTTGAATACAAAGAATTAATTCAAATCACTAAAATGTTTATTTGAATACAAAAATTGCAATCTGTACTTAAATTCTCATTGAAAATGTATTTTAGAATACGCTGAAAGCATTCCGGAAAAAAAATTCGTTTCTTTTTAGTTAATTTTGAAAACTTGAAGTTTTAATTATAAGATTCCTCTAAACAAAAAGTATAAAAAGTACCTTTATCGCTTTTCAAGATTTCTAACTGTTTTCGAAATGTATGATTCTATTCAAATACTATTTCTGCTATTTTTCTCTTTATTTTAGCAAAATTCTTGAAACTTTTTCTTCGTGAATAACGAAAGAAAATTTTTTGAAAAATATCGAAAAGTGGTAAAGGAACTTTTTGTGGATCCTTTAAATAGTAAGAGTATTCTTTGAGGAAAATGCTATTTTTTGGAATGCAGAAAAATCGGAGCTATTTTGTTAATATCCATAATTTTTAAAATTTTCCTGTGAGTATTTTTTTTTCGAAAAATAATGAAGTTAAAATAATGAAGGTGAAATTTTTCACCAGAATTAAAAAAAATGTTTTAAAAATGAACAAGAAAAAACAAATCTTTATCTTCTTATAATGCATTCGTTAAAGTTTAATTCTTGAGAAAAATTGAACAATGCATTTTATTCCCGAGAAAGTGAAAATTTCAGGAGAAGTGGGCTAGAAAGGAATACATTTTTTTCCAAATAATTTGTCTAGTTTCTAAATCTCTATTGTTTTAGATTTTTTTTAATCAATGGAATTTCAAAACATTAAAATTCGCGGTATTGTTTCACCAATTTTTCACCAATGTCTATCAAAACTTTTGGAATCAATGAAAAATGGCTGAAAAATAAATTTTTCGCATATATATTTTCCAAATTTGTTGAAATCGATTTAGAAAATTCAGCAAAATAAAGGATATATCATTATGAGTATTCAGGCAAACTGATTTAATAGTTACATCAATGATGAATTTGCTACTTTTAATAAATTAAAAAAATATATACCCTTATTTTTAAATTTTCTACTATTCCTACTTGGCTGTTTTTTGTGATCTCTTACAACTTTGATTGCCTTTAACATAAGTAAAAAATATATTAAAATTCATGTAGATTTTCGGGAAATTTTGTTCATACGTAGTGTTTTCGTTGTGATATTATTTATTTAATAGAAAATAATAAGAAAATCCGCATACAGTAATACATTTCTCTGACAACATTGGAATAAAATCGTAATCCGCAGTCGACTTTTTCTTAAGCATTTTTTAAAATTTTTAGGTTCAGAAGATTTCTTCAATTTTGACTCCATATCATTTAACTTGAAGAATAATTAATGTGAACAATTTTTTCAAGAATCTGGTAAAAAATCAGTATAATTTGGTCAATGATAGGTGTGTGTCCAAATGTTTTAAAAAATGTTAATTTTTTATACAAATGCAAATCTAACATCGGAATGGACCAAATGGTTTTTGCTTTCGTCCTTCATGGCAAATTTTCTTTAGTCGATACTAACATAAATCAACATTATATCTTATAGATACAAAATCTTTTTTTAGAATATTTGATGTATTACGCAGCCTGTGCTTCAAGTTGTTCGAGATGGTTTAATTATGATAATATTTTTCTAATAAAGTTCATAACAAAATGTTCTACAACATTTACTCGAATAATTTTTCCATATTTACAATTTAAAAAATTTAAAAACGTCATTTAAAGTTGTTTATTTAGACAAAGTATTGTTTTTGATGAATTTATTTAACTAAACATTGTATAAGCGTGTCCCTTGAATGCATTTAAATGAGACCATAATAGATCACTTTTTTTTATTTCTAAGCGACTTTTCTGGGATAATCCGCCGACAGCGGTGATCGCCGACTAAAACCCGATGCAGACACGCTTGGACATTTTTCATCGTATCTTAGGAACCCTTGAAGATTTTTAAAGCTTCGCAGGCTCAAATTAAAGAGAATATTTCAAAGATTAGATGCTGTCAATTTCAGTTGTTTTCAATAAGTTTCCTAAGTTTCAGCACGAGATAAAGTTAGGATACAAAATCTGAGAAATTCTCGGCGATCACCGCTCTCGCGGTAAAAAGCGGTGGTCGCCGACAGAAACCCGACGCAGACACGCTTGGACATTTTTAGTCATATCTCGGAAAACCATTAAAATTTTAATAATATTTTTGGCCTGAATTGAAGATAAGGCTTCATAGCCTGTGTGATATTAATCTTAAATGTTTTCTACAACTTTCCTAGGTGATGCCACGAGTTCAATTTGAGATACAAAATTTGTGAAATTCTTGCTTTTTTTCTCATGTGGTATTTTCTCTGTAAAAGGTCAAAAATACATCTATTAGAAGGCACTCGGTGCGGAATTTCGTCAGATTTTTAACTATTTTTACAAAAAAAGTTTCTAAATGCTTTTTTAAACGATTTATCACGTTTCAAAGTCAGCGGCGATTTTTAATAGTACTCGCGCTAGTCGCACCGATAATTTCCGACGGTAGTTTATGACTATCACTATCAAATGGTCGAGGTATTGGTAAACGTCAGTAACAGGAATCTGTATTAAAAATTTTCTCAGCCTAATTTTATATACGTCAGTATTTTTTTTGTAGGTCTTACGGTCTTCAATAAAGTAAAAGAAATAACAAACAAAATTACTAAAGAGTTCGTTCATTAATCATGCTGAAGTTTCGGCTATCACCGCGTGTCTTTTTAAAAGAATTCAAATAAATAATATAATAATAGTAATATAATAATAGTATAATATAATATAATTTATAATATAATAATAGTAAAAGAAATAAAAATAAAAAGTAAAAGAAATAAAAGCACCTGTGATTAGTATCTTGTGAGAAACAAGAGTTTTTCAATTTTTGAGTCAACAACATGTCAATAGATTATTGCCAAATTTGAAAATAATTCCAGAATATGACTCAAATTCAAAAAAACAATTATATACATCGTATATGTAATATTATGCATCGTATCGTTGAAAAAATCCTCAAAAATTGAAGAGGCTTTTTTAGATAGAGACTAAATCTTAAATTAGAAAAAAATAACTTTTTAAGGTTTTGGGACAAAGGGCGAACACATGACAAAGTAGACAAGAGAAAAAAATCAAGGCGGTAAATTCATTAATACAGAATAAAGGCGTCGTTTAAATTAATTGCAAATGAGGAAAGCGCGCCAAGGCAACTGG
>CAKNXH010000664.1:271513-286620 GCA_932178445.1 Andricus quercusramuli | reverse complement strand
CCTGATGGAAATATTGTTGTTTGGCATTTTTTATATGTACAGTTTTTCCAACAATAATAAAAAAGAGAAATTAGAATTTTTTGTCTAATTTGAATAAATTTCAAAAGATTTCACAAGATTAAAAATAGTTTGCAAAGTGCTCAGAAATATTTTGAAAAAATTCACAAAGATTTGAAAAATTGCAATGTCTTCACAAATATTCCACAAGATTTCACAAAGATTTCAATTATTTTAAAATATTTTGAAGACTTCAATAGTTTTCAAAGATTGGCTGACATCCGAAAAAAGTGATTTTTTTTTTAAATTTGATTAATATCCTATGTTTTTTTATTAAAAAATTCAAAAAATTCAATTTGTTCAAAAATTATAGCGAATTTTTTATATGCACAGTTTTGACTCTTGAACAATAATAACAAATAGAAATTAAAACAATTTGTTTTGTCCAATTCGAATATTTTTTTTAATGTGCGAAAACGTGTTTTTTTTATTGAGTCATATGTACACATTTTGCAAAAATTTGCGTATATGGAATCTGAAATATTTTGTGATTTAGGAATGTTTCTTTGGTTCAAGCTGAAAAAATTTCAGGTTCGACATATTCAACTTTTTGCAATAAAGTATAGATTCAACTAAATCCAAAAAACTTCTTTTTTGCACACTTTAAAAAAATTGTAAATCAGGCAAATTTTTTAATTTGAATATCTCATTTTTTATCATTGTTCACTAGCAGAAACTTTAAATATAAAAAATTCAACTTCTTCACTAAAATTCAAGTAATGAACCGATTTCAAAATTTTTTGTTCCACTCCTGTCGGATGTCAACTCGGACTCTGTTTTCCTTCAGTTCAAACGATTCGATAAATTGTAGCATTTCAAAAAAGATTTCAAAAGATATTAAAGTTTTCAAAAGATTTCAGAAATTATAAAAGATTTGGAAGATTTTAGAGAAATTAAAAACAATTTCAATGATTTTAATGATTTCACAAATATTCCAAAAGATTTCACAAAAATTTGAATTATTCTGAAAGATGTCAAAGATTTCAATAGATTATGAGGATTTTAAAAGATTTTACCAAGATTTGAAAGATACCAAAAGATTCGGAATGGTTACAAAGATTTCAAATGATTTCACAAAGATTTCATGAATGATTGTATACCGCATTTCAAAGTTGATCAATCCTTTGGTATCAATTCGCGAATTTCAAATTCGCAGTAAAGTACCTTGTGCTCTCAAATCTCTGATAGTGTACAGTCGCTTATCCCAGCCCGTTAAAGATTTTCAATGTTTTAAAATAATTTTCAAAATTACCCTTTCGCTACTGTTTTCACGCTGAAGACTACAAAGTCTGCGGAAACTGGGTGTATTTTCTCGGCTATCCACGCATCCAATCGATTTATCAGACTTGGATAAAGTAACGCCGATGCTATCTAGCCTCTCCAAATTCTCCATCGTCGACTCGTCAAAGCTACTTGTAGTCGTAATAGGAATTGGCCCATTGAACGTAGACATCATCTCATTATCGAAATCCTCTTCCCTCGCAACAGGACAACAGTACATGGAAAAACGATGGGCAGCTGGTTTTTTCATCCTTAGAGCCGAAAAGACATTCAGAGGTTCAAAATGATGAATACCATCTTCATCTAAAACTGTATAAGCAACTTCTCCTGTCAGGACGCTTCTTGCAGCTTCTCTGGGTACAACACACTGAAAGCCTTGCTTCAGAATCATGAAAATCGATGAAGCTTTGTGACTTCTCCTCATCAAAAAGTCTTCAATAGCGAGGCTATTTTCAGCATGCAAGAGTGAAGTAGGAACATCTATAGATGACTGAAGAGGTCCTTCTTCAGGAACTATCATCAGGGCCGCACTTTCTCGTACCAAAGTTCTCAACACAGGGTCTGATCTTGCTAATTCTGGATCACTGCAAAGATCCCCAAGAGCAGATACAAATTGAGGCCTTTCTTCTGCTAATTTTCTCATCACTGTTAGTCTTCTCAAAATATCAAGGGTAACTTTATCACCAGCCAAAACCCTAGTCGATTTTTCATCACTGAGCACTGCCAGCAGGCTGCTAGCCGTTGATGTCATACCTAAAGCTCTCGCCAAACCCACTGCTTGAAGTAGCATATCTCTCACTTTTGTTCCTTCATCATTCAATAATTCCTTTACTCGGATTTCACTCGATTCTCGAACAGCTTGCACTATAGCTTTGTGAACCGTTTCAGCTGCTTCTTTTTCTGTTTCCACTCCAGCAACATCTCGAGAAACATTTTTCAGGACACGAGAAATTAATCCTGGATCTCCTTTTGATACGGTTCTAAAGGCAGAACCAACCAAGTCACTACCATGCTCTTCTTCTAGAACTTGTGAGAGTTTGTCAAGGACCATTTCATCCTTCATCGATGAGTTGATCAAGGTGGATTTTAGGATGTCCACTTTGCTGTAGTTGGACTCTGCTAAATCGGCCAAAACCTCACCACACAAGCAACTTCGGTTTCGGGGTATAAGTAGAATTCGGAGTACCTCGTCGACTGATTGATCCAAGTTAACAGAGTGTTGTCTTAGAAGGACGTTAAAAGCCTCGCTGATTGAAGATAAAACAATGTCTTGTCCATTTTCTACTTTGTTTGTCGTTTTGTCGTTTGTAAGAGTTACCACTGCTGCTGAAATTGCTGCTTTAACAGTCAAGTGGAGCCATTCATCCTCACCGTTGCTTTCTTTTTCAGAGGTACCATTTACTTGAACTGATGAACCTCCATTCGTTACTTTTTCTATTCCATTTTTCTGTGTGTGATTTTGATTCTTCTGTTGACTCTGATTCTTCTGGCTTATTTGATTTTGCAAAATCTGTTGACTTTGCTGCTGAACAATATTCTTGGCTAGTTGTGCAACAGTAGACACAACTTGTGCCATTTTCACAGCCGAGCTTCCCCTAAGTCCCAGCTTCTCTGCAATGACAAGAGCCTGTTCAAGGGTAACAGCTTTCGGATCCACATCCACGTCCACATTTGGCAAATCCGTTTGAACATTTCTCCCCACAGACATACCAGCTTTAGACAACTCTTGCAACATCCTCGAATCAATACTTGATTCTCCATGATGTTGTGAGGATGCATTAAAGTGTAAATGTTGAGGTCTCAACAAACCCAGTTCCTCTGGTGTCACCTCAAAACCTTGAACTGAAAATTCGAGTTCTCCTTCTGGCGTGTCAGTTAAATCGGGAGCAACAAATCTGGGACCTTCCTCCGTCTGAACGATTTGCCCAGGTACGAAAATCACTCCCAATTCGTTGGATTCAACCACACGTCCTGGCACAAATCTTGGACCGTCTGGCGTGTCGACCACCTGACCGGGGACAAACCTAGAACCTTCATCTTCTGTGGATATAACTTGGCCGGGAATAAATGTTGGTCCGGCCTTGGTCTCGACTATCTGACCTGGAACGAATCTTGGCCCGTCTGCCGTTTCTACTGTCTGGCCCGGAACGAACTTGGTTCCGGTTCGCGTTTCCACCATCTGACCAGGTACAAATTTAGGTCCACTGCTCGTATCGACTACCTGGCCAGGAACGAATTGCTCACCTTTCTCTGTCATCACTATCTGACCCGGGAGGAATCCGTCCTCAGTCATCACACCAGGAACAAATCGAGGTCCGTCTTTTCCACCTCGAACCAACTGACCTGGCACTATCCTCTTCCCTTCTGGAAACTTTTTAACACTTTCTGGGATAAACTCCACTCCTTTGTCTGTTTGCACCATGTGACCAAAAATCTCTTGTTGTTGAAAACGGGACATTGCACTTGCAGTTTTGGGATCGATTGCTATTCCCACTGGAGTAGCTTCCAGGTAGACGACTTCGTTGATGTTCCTGGCTGCTGCAAACTGGAATCCTTCCTTAGTAATTGTCGTCAATCCAGGTACAAATCTTTCTCCATCAGGTGTTTTCACTATCTGTCCTTCGACGAACTTCATACCTTGAGGTGTATTCATTGTTGTACCGGGTATGAATTTCAATCCTTGCTCTGATTCCACCGTGATTCCAGGGACAAAGCAAGCGTCCCCTGATTCCTTGATGACATTTTGACCAGGCACAAAACGAGCTCCCTCGGTTGTTAGCATCGTTTGACCTGGGATAAATTGTGAATCTCCAGTTGGTGTCACCAGACACTGTCCAGGAACAAACTCCCAGGAATCTTCGATCTGGACACTTTGTCCAGGAACAAAGAGCTGGTCTCCATTTTGATCTGTGACAGTTTGACCTGGCATGAACTTAGTACCATCCGGTGTTAGGATAGATTGTCCAGGTACGAAGTTACCATCACCTGTGACTTGACCTGCCACGAACTTTGGACCTTCCTTCGTCAAAACAGTTTGACCCGGCACAAATTTGGCCCCATCACTGGCATGTATCGTCTGTCCTTGTATGAACGCTTCTCCATCTGTAGTAACTAAGGTCTGTCCCGCTACGAAAACCGACGTACTCTTTCCACCTTCTTCAGAAATATTCACAATCTGACCAGGAATTAGTATCGGCCCATCTGGAGTCTGGACTGTGAACCCAGGAACGAAAGTATTACCCCTTGGTGTCTGCAGAGTCTGCCCGGGTACGAATATTGGACCCGTTGGTGTTTGAATCGTCTGTCCAGCGATGAACCTCTTGGCTGAATTAATGTCTAATTTCAAGCCTCTCACTTTGTGAACCTCTGCATTTTCCCCTTTAGCAAAGTTCTGCACCAAAGTAGGGATTTCTTCCACCTTGGGCAAAGATTCTAGAGCTTCTTGACCAGCTGCTACAAACTTAGCATCAACATTCTTTGTCGCTTCAAGATCTTGCGACGGAATGTTCTTCAAGGCTATCTGGACCTCAGCATCTGGTTCGACTGTCAAAGGTGCAAAGGGCTGAACAACCGAAAT
Organism: Andricus quercusramuli; assembly: GCA_932178445.1. NCBI lineage: Eukaryota > Metazoa > Arthropoda > Insecta > Hymenoptera > Cynipidae > Andricus > Andricus quercusramuli. The sequence continues at coordinate 281,705 of CAKNXH010000664.1, read as the reverse complement.
CGTCTCAAATCCACCAGTTTTTTCTGCAATTGGTGTGCTCATCGAACCTAATTTAGTTTGCGTCAAATCAATCAGCTCAGGTATAACCTTCACAGGTTCTGGCATCTTATTCACAACTGGAAGACCTTCAGCCACTATACCATCCTTACCAAAAGAAGTCCAATCACAAGACTGATCCAAGGGCTTCATCAAATCCCTCCACTCGCCAGAAGACATCACCAAACTTCCTCTAGACCTTGCATGGCCAATATCCACATGCTGCCAGTCTACCAATTTATCATCCCTCTCTTCCTTAATACTCCTCAACTTCAGCTGCTTCGCTGTCTTCAGTTCCTCTTCCTCAGCAGCTTTCTCCTTATCCTCAAATATCTTCTTTGCATAATTCAAACCAGCTTGACGCTTCCTCTTCTTCTTTTTCACCTCCGTTTCCAGTCTCTGCCTTTCCTTAACAACATCTTCTCTGGGACCAAACCCATCATACAAATCTTCAAAGTCCTTAAAATCCTTGAAATCCACAGATACATTTTTCCCCTGTTTCAGTCTCAACAGCACAGTGTCGCAATCTCTCGAGAGCATCACATCCCTGACGTCACCGTCTCTAACTGCAGCTTCCAGACGTGCAGGAAAAACAAGACTGCATCTTCTCTCCTCAACAGTGTAGACAAAATTACACCTTTCCTCTTCGGGAGATGTTTGTTTTGAATTGAGCAATTCTCTCAGAGCTTTTTGTTGCTCACTGTCTCCTTCTAACACTGGGAAAATGTATCGATAGTCTTTCATCACCACATGTTTCTTCTTCTCGCCGAGGATCAAACCAGCTGTGTAGTGGTGCGGACCCAAACCAGAGGAAGTGGTGATTTTACATTTTGTTTTGTCATGTGCGTGAACGCCCAAGAGAACGGGAATGTAATGATGAGTCGGTAAACCGTAAGATTTACCGGTAATGCGACAAAAACGTTTAGCATCTGCAGGGCTGATTGGTGGCAGAAGCGGAAAGTAGTTAGGCTTGGGGAGGCCCCTACTCCTCCCCGTGATCCTGCAATAAGACATCTTACTCGCCCAATGCTTCTTGACTTAAATATTTAAGAGAAGATTGTCATTTCAACATCTTATGAATTATCTTCTCACCGTCGAACATACTAATCATATAAAACCTTCTTCAACCGCAAACGAATCCTTAAATTTGGAACGTCATTTTCAATACTTTTAAAACACAAGATCACAGATTGTATACATTTTAGTAAAAAATTATGTTAGTAACTTTCACTGCATGGCTTCCGCTATCACTTTTATGGTTGGGAGAGTTCTTTTTCCTTCATGACTCGAGGGAAAGGGTGGTTGCATTTCTTTCACTTGGAGGAGTATATTTATTTTTGCTTTCAAGATGCCTGCGGAATTCCATTGGAGTGCACACGTTCATCTGGTAGCCGGCCAATTCGCAAATTTTCCGCGCGAAAAAAATGTCAAATGGCCGGTTGTTGTGATGGTTTGAAGAATTATTCTAAGAGGATGCTTAATCAGAATTTGCTTCGGTTCTGTGTGCCAGGTGTTGTCTTGGCTGAATTCAAGGAAATATTGTGTTCGGTCTTGCAGCGCCAAAATTACGTCTCATCCTGACATTTTAATGGAAACTCTTAAATCTTCAGAGTGATTCGGAATTTATTATCCACGTGGTGTCAATATGCAAATCTTGAATCTGAGAAGTTGCCCCAATTCCATAGTTCCATTTTATCAGTTTTCTATCTTCCAGGCTTCTAAGGTAATTTTAATGAATAAAAAAAGTTGTTTCCTTAAAAAAGGGAAATGTTTTTTTTTCAATGTGAATGAGATCAGATTTATGGACCCGTCGATTTACATCTTCTGATGCAGAATTTCGGATTTGTTTCAGAAACTTCAGGAAGACTTTGTTTGACTTTATCGAATTTTTCGCCAATCAGTCGGAGTAGTCCATTTCGCCTACGCTAGCACACCATTCGCGTCTTATGTATTTTGTTTATCTTTTGTTTTATGTATTTTATTTTGCACTCGCGGCTGCTATGAGTCCAAAAAATTCATTCCTCGGCGATGCATTCTCTCACGGTCTCGAATGTATTGCGATACGCGGCGAACGCCAGACTACTAGATGTACGAAGTGGCTAAAGAGCCGTTTGCGTGGCGAGTCTCACTCCCCACGACCAGAAATAGCTACCCTTCTTACTTGTCCAATACAACTTTAGAACCGAATACAAACTCGGTTGTAGGCAAGTTAAGACGAGTTTGCGTATATGATTTAGTTTCGGTAAAAAGATTAGAAATTCGAGGAAGATGCTGAAGTGGCATTAAGTTATCAGCAGATCGATTAAGAGGCAACGATCCAATTAGGGTGCATCATGAAATTCTTTTTTTGGATTTTCTTGTACAATACAGAAAATTCTTTATCGGGGTGCTATGTGGCCCTCAAATTTTGTTTGCTGTGCAAAAAAATTTTAATTACAAAAATTTATAAACTGAAAAAAATATTTAAAAAGAAATTAGGCAAGTCTTGTCCTAAAATGGAAGCCGTTTGTTAAAAAAGGACGTAGTATTTTGGTTGAAATCGAACTAAATACACGAAAAAGGTATATTACATGTCCTCTTCAATTCTGTAATGAAAATTATATTAATAAAATCAAAATTATCTTAAAACTGATTAAAAAGTATCAAAAGGGATCTAAATAAATTCCAAAATATTCGCTGATATCAGAGGTCAAAATCTAACGTCAACAATTAAACTAAATTCAACCACTTGGATGGACAATAATTTCATGAAACTACAAAATACTAAATTTATTGTTAAACGTCAATATGAAAACAGGTTGAATAAAAGATAATGGTTCTCAAAACAAGAATCCTAAAAAAGAGTTTTAATTAAAATAGAAAATGCTTCATGGAAAAGGGATCTCGGCAGGAAATTGAGTTAGATACCTTTCCCTCTCCCTGAAATGTTTTTGTCACGTTTATTAAAATTTATTGAAATTTGAAATTATCTATCTCATCAATAGTTAAAACTGATGCAAATGTACTGTTTTTGATTTTCTCCAAATTGAAATTTTTGTGGTTAGGAACCGTTTTGACAAACGGCTTCACTTAAAAAATAGTTTTTTCAAAAAATTGATACATTCTTGTTAAACGAAAGTCTGTTGTACCTTATTTTTCATATTTACTAGCATCATCAATCACGCGCGACATGCGCGTGTAGATTTTTAGTTTGAGGGTCGAAATAATTCTTAATAATAAGTAGTTCAATATTCAACCAAAATAAAAATGATTTTTCAGTCAAGGAAAAAATTATTAATTTTTTGAAGTTAACTTGTCTATTTGTTCTTAAGATTACATACATATAAATTTTGTAGGGTTCTTGAGAAAATTAAAAAAGATTTTTGAGGATTTCAGATATGTTGAAAAAGTATGTAGAAAGTTGTCAAGAAAGTTTTTTTATTTTACGGGATCTTACAAAATTTTACCAAATATTCGAGTCTGTTTAAAAGACATATAGTAAAAATGGTAAAAGTATGTATATTGTTAATATTTTACATATTTTTTTATTCATCTTTTGCATTTACATATTTTTATTTTTTACATATTTTTAAAAGTCTTGACGAAAGTTAAAAATAATGTTATGCAGTTTCGACAATCTTCCAAAGTTCCAAAATATTGTTAATCCTCTCAAAACTTCTAAAAATTTCTAAACATCTTTTAAAATGAATCGAATTATTCCCAAAATGTTGAAAAAATCCTTTTTAGTTAAAAAATTGACCTAAAGCTTTCCAGATTTTTTTTACAATTTTGGGAATCTTTTGAAATGTATTAAAATCTTCTTAAAAAAGCTCTCGAAATTATTCAAATAACATAAAAAATAATTGAAAATTTTCACAGTAATCTTAAGAATATTCTTTTATTATCATGAAACCTTTCAAAATATTTAAATAGCTTCAAGATTTCATTTCGAAATCTTCAAAAATCAAAATATTAATTTAAATTTTTTGAAATCTTTTGAAATTTTTTAAGTATACTTTTTTCTCTTCAAATAAATGATTTAAAATAGAAAATCATAGAAAATTTTCCCAGAAATCTAAAAAAATGTTTATTCTCTCTTAACCTCTTAAAATTCTTAAAAAGGTTCCGAATTCATTTTCAAAATCTTAAAAAATCTACGTCTTCAAATTTGTGACATCTTTTTAAGTTTAAAATTATGTCCGAAATTTTTTCAAAACTTCTAAATGTTTTTTAAACTTATTGGAATTTCTCCTAAAATCTGTGGAAAATCTTTCGAAATAAATTTTCTTCAAATCTTCCGCACACTTTTCGAAATTTTAGGGAGTTATTTGAAAAGTTTTAAAATGTTTTCAATTGTCTCTTTAAATTCATTCGGAATTGCTTCAATTATGATTTTCGAGAATTTAGCCAGTTTAAGTGATTTTTAAACTGTTTGTACCAAGCAAACAAATTTTGTTTGAAAAAAAAAAAATTATTACTTGCTATTCTAATTCAAAATAAACTGGTTTCAGTAAAAAAATTGCACATGATTAAAATCAATGTTAATCTAGTTGAATCCAAAGAAGTAATTTTTTCTTCATTAAAAAGGAATTTCTGCACTCAGAAGGAATTTTCTGCATCATTTTCAATTTGTATTTTTACTTGCTACCTTAAAACTACACAAAACTTATTGCAAATTTTGAAAAAGTTCCAGAGTGTTTCTGTAACCAAGACGAAAAAATTAGACAGGTGCCATTTTGGAAAATTTAACTTTTGACTTTCAAGCGCCACCCTATTAAATAGTAACTTTAAATTATACTTGATATGATAGGAAATTATCCCAGGTGTGAATATCCACGCGGTAATCAGTCAGAAATCAGTCAAAAATGGTCATAATTCTACAAAATGCAACAAGAAAAAAATGCAACATTTTTTACTCTGAATTCCATTACGAGGCATTTTTCAAAATTGAAACTCGTACCAATTTTTTTTTATAATAATCTAATCAGAATAATTAATTATTAATGGCAAATAATGTAAATGGCAGAAGGCGGATGAAATCAATAATTCAGAAATAAAAAATAATGTTTCCACATATACAAGAATTTTCATAAGGTTTTATAAATAAATAAAAAAAAACTATGAAATTCAAAAATTTAATAAAAAAACAAATAAAATAAATCAAAAATCCTACGTACAAGAATTTAATAAATTTTTATAAATTTGTTCAAAAAAAAAAAAAACAGAAGACACCTTCTTTGGCCTTAGTAGCATGCAATTTCACTTTGATTAATTTTTACATTCATGATGTCACTTTTAAAGATACCGAAGCACGAGCCAGAATCCTAAACGATTGAAGCGAAGCATGTGATACAACAACTAGACCGTACCGAAACTTCTCATAAATTCACACCCTGTTTTTGTGACATGATTTTCTTAAAACTTTGTTTCAATTCGACGAATCTTCATTTTATTTTCATCTCGAGACCACGTTTCTGATTCTATTTTGGAATCCTGAAGTAAAAATTTTAGTGATGTTATTAAAGACCTTATCCAGATGTCATCCTCATATTTTCATAGATTTTTCAATTCCAATGCAAACATTTCCAAAAAATTTTGGCATATCAAAAAATACATATGAACATTTTGATGGTAAATGGGTATATCGCATTACAAATTGATTAAAAAATCAAATACACATTGTGATTAAAGGACTTTTTCAAATACAATAATTTTTTTTTAATTTACTTAAAACATTAGTTATAATTTGGTTACAATTTTATGATAATAATTTTTTTCAATATTTTACAGGACCACTGGAGAATCCCGAAAAATCAAATTCGTGACACAGTACAATTCCCGAAAAAGAAAATATTCGATATAGAAAATTTTCGAAATATATGAATTCCGAATTAGAAAATCACCGAATAATAAAATTTTCTACAGTTCATAATATTACCGAATTTGAAAATTCCCGAATAATAAAGTTCATGACAGGAAATTGTCGAATCGAAACATTAGAAAAAGAATGTTTTTTAGTAAATCATATTAATTCATTGAAAATGCAATTATGAAATATTTTGATCAAGAACACCTTTTTATGTTCAATGCATTTTTTAAAATTATTGTTTAAATTCAAAATAGCAGAATTTCTTCCAAAGTTTTTCAATTTGAGTTTTTTTTAATGAGCATAGTATTATTGTTTAAATTATTGCTTTTGTAATGAAAAGCATGTTCTTGTTTTGTTCTTTTGCATTGAGAAATATTTTTTGTTCAATTATTGTTATTTCCAATTCAAACAATTATTTTCAAAAAATAAAATGTACATACAAAAAAATTGTTTTCGATCAAAATATTTCATTTTTTTAACGAATAAATATTATTTATTGAAAAAAAATTTGTTTTTAATGCTGAAATTCGATAATTTTCTAGGTTCGGGAATTTTGCAGTATCTAATATTTTATAATTCGACAATTTTCTTCAGGAAAATTTATGATTCGGAAATTTTCAAATTCGGTAATATTATAAACTGTGGGGAATTTTATTATTTGGGAATTTTCCAAGTTGCAAAAACTAAGGCAAAACATTTAAAATTGGTTTTTTAATCGCTATCTAAAGCCAATTTTGAAAACCCATGAAATTTTAATCTCGAAATACTTAGTCGACTTTCTCGAAACTGGCTAATTTTTTTAGATCAAATTTTATCTACTCTTATTCAGAAACTTCTTATCTGGGATGTATTTTTTTTCTTATTTTTAATGAAAAATTGAATTATGTATCGTAATCCGCAGTCAAGCCTGGTCCAATTTTAATGTCGTGTCACTTTTGAGATTGACAACTTCCACATCCATTTCCTCGAAAATGGATAACTTCTTTTGATCGAACTTTTTTGACTTTCATACAAAAAATTCATCTTTTCAGGAGCAGAAATTTGTTTTATCCTTGAATAGTGATTTCGATTTTACCGGATGTTTTTTCGCTCTCTTGAAAAATTTCCATTTTGTTGGTTATCTAGTCTAGTTCTGTCCTCAAGAAAAAAAAAAACATTTGAAAAATTCAAGAATGTAATAGTTGATATTTAGACCAAAAAATAATTTCATTCTAAATTTAAAATAGTCGAATTCATGAAAAATAGAGGAATTTTTAACAAGATAGTGAATTTTACAATTAAAAAAGATTTTTTAGTGAAGAAAACAAAATTTCAAGCAAATTGTTGAATTATCAAGCCAAAAAGACAAATTTTCTACAAAACAGTTAAATTTTCAACAAAATAGTTACATTTTTAAATAATGAGATGAATTTACAACTGGAATGATGAACCTTCAACTAAAAAATGAATTTCCAAGCTAAAAATACAGATTTTCTACAAACGAGTTAAATTTTAATTCAAAAGAACGAAATTTTAACAAAAGAGTTGATTTCTTAACAAAAAAATATATCTCAGTATAGAAACAACAAAAAATGCAAACAAATTACTGAATTTTTAAGCCGAAGAGACGAGTTTTCTACAAAATAGTTGGATTTTTAACCCAAAATTGAACCATTTCGATTTTTAACGTTAAAATCTGTGAATTCTTTAATTTTGAACCGATTGAGAATCGTGTTGTAAGATCAATTATTTTATGCTTTTTATTATTTAAAGTACAGTTCAATTTGAAAAATCATTCACCAATTTATATTCACAGTTGATCGACTAAAAACTTTTTCATCAATAATTTTGAATTTCATATTCTTTTAATTGTTTAAGTCTTCAAAAATGCACTTTGAAATTCTTCAAATTGAAAATGTACGCTTGAAAATTATGATCAATGTAACAAAAAATTAAGCATTGTAAAACGAATGATATCATATTTGAAAAAGTTGACAATTGAACTTAACATTAAAAAAGTGGAAATGGAACCTATCGTAAATTTGTACATTATTCCTCAAAAAAGAGAAAAGATAGAAAAAGATTATTTTAAATTGCATTATATCATCATGGGATATGTAATTTGTCATATTTCAAGTGATTACTTTAGATTTTTCTTCTAAAATATAGAATTCATGGGGAAATCGAGACGTAAAGAGGCAGGACCACATGATAATTCCGGTTGGATTTGGAAGCATGACGCAACCTGATGCAACTAACGCGCTGAGAGTGCAGCGTTCATAATCTTTGTCGCGTTTGACTGAGCACCCCCTCTTCTTCGGTAATGCGCTCCCCGAATCACTAGAATATGGAGGCCATCAATAACTCTAGGAATATTGTAAAACCGAGATTTCTAATTCCAGGTTCCAGTGTATCAGAGCCAAAAAGTTGAGCGTTACGTTATGAATGTTTAATTCAGGAGTCTTAATGAGGAACGTTTTGTCTGCACAAGTCTCTAATTTTGATTAAGAAGCTGTAAGTACGAAAGTTATCAAATTTTTGGCGACTGAAGCAAATGCGATACTTTGTTCAGTGTTTGAAAACGTCTCAAAGAGCAATTGCAACTTTCATAAACGTGATTTATGAAGCTATAAGATTCTAAGATTCACAGTTGATGGTCGATCTTATTGGCACGAACACATGATTTGGATGGACTGCCAAAGTCTACATTTTCCGAAGACTTCAAAAGATTTCTCCTTTTTCATTGACAGACATCCTAATTTATCACATAATTCAAGTTGAAGAATAAATGAAGTGTGACGACAAAACATTCTGTAAAATCAAAATCAACACTTGAGGGTGTTGGTTAAATCCGACTTGGAATTTGTGTTCATAGGTACGGCAATGACTCAATATGTATTCTTTCCCAAGTATTTGAGAACGAAAGAAAGAAAACTTGTCAATTATTCGGGTTTTGAGAGATCCTTGGATCAATAAAATTTAGAGGAATATAGCCTTTTGCTGACACAATTATTATCTTAACAGAAATTATAAATTTTTCAAAAGGGACAAATTTGCGGATAGCAGAAGACAGCATTTGAATGGCGAGAACCATTCGCAAATTCATTTTCTTACTCACAATTCTGACATCACAGAAGCATTTTCAAACGTCATCACATATCCGAAGACCCACAACTTGATGGTGAACCTCAATCTTACGAAATATGTCGTGAAATGGAGAAAAAAGCGTACGAAATTGAGATGTCCTGTGTATGTGAAGACCCCAACACTGTAGTTGTAAGCATCAAAGCAAACACAGCATGCACACCAGCTGTCAAATTCGTGCTCCGATGCTCTGATGCATAAAATTCTGGAGACTTCCTCCTTTTGTTAATACAAAATTTATCAAAAACTTGGAAAAACCAACGCCATTTTGTTAATGTTGAACGTTTTTTAAATTTTCCGTTGGATTTTAGAAGAAGACGATAAACGCTATCAGAATCATAAAAAACGTGTATGTGAAGACCATTACACTGTAGTTGTAAGCAGAAAAGAAAACACGGCATGTAGACCAGCAGTCAAATTCGTGTTCCGATGCTCTGAAATCCAAACCAGACATTGTAACTCGAGAAATCGGGGCGCCCTTTCTTATCGACAACGAGTCCAGTCTTCGAGTCCCAGCCAAAGAAAAGGAAGTTTTCAATGGAGGAATAAAAGTAAAAAATGTGAATAAAATTGACTACAGAATATTTAAATAGTTTTTGCATACAGCATCTGCAAAGCATCAATTTTGTAGATAAACCAATTTATGAGTGTATGTAAATTTGTAAATTTACCCAGTTTGAAATCAAAACTTTGGAATTATCGCACCCCGATTTTGCGAGTGGCAATGTGTGATTCGGACTTCAGAGCATCGGAGCACGAATTTGATAGCTGGCTCGCATGCCGTGTTCGCTTTGCTGCTTACAACCGCAGTCTCATGGTCTTCACATATACAGGAGACATCTCAATTTTGTACGCTTTTTTCTCCATTTCGCGACGTACTTCGCGAAATTGAGGTTCAGCATCATCAAATTGTGGGTCATCGAATCTGTGGTGACGTTTAAAAATGCTCCTGTAATGTCAGAATTGTGAGTAAAAAAATTAATATTGCGAACGGCTCTCGCTGTTCAAATTGCTGTCTTCTGCTATCCGCAGATTTCTCCCTCTCCAAGAATTTATGAGTTCTTTAAAAATAATGATTGCCTCAGCAAAAGGCTTAATTTCTATAAATTTTATTGATCCGAGGATCTGGCAAAACCTCGGATATTTGACAAGTCTTCTTTCTTTCGTTCGCAAATACTTTGGGGG
>CAKNXH010000664.1:231804-271413 GCA_932178445.1 Andricus quercusramuli | reverse complement strand
GCCGTACCTATAAAAAAAATTCGAAGTCGGATTTAACCAACACCCTTAAAGTTAAGACAGAAATTTACTTCTGAGATGACGTTTTTGCTGATTCAAGCTCACTGACAGAAGCTACAATTAAATACATATTTGTGTTAAAAGGATTTTTTTAAACTTCTTAGCTTTCTTTGAAACTTTTTCTGACCATATTCCTCTTCCTAGAAGATTTTCAATACAGTAAAATAATAAAATACTTCTTTTTTAAAGAAGCTATAACAAAATCTGACAAAAATAAATAAAATGAAAAAGAACTTAAAGTAAACTATTTGCCACTTTTTTCAGCAAATTTCATGGTGATCCGCAACCGAGCCTATTCTAATTTTAGATTTCTGTCACTTTGAGATTGTGAAGTTCCATGTTCCATTACTCGGAACTGGATAATTTGTTTTGGTCATACATTTTTTGTCTCAATTTAGAAACACTTCAGCTCGGGAGAGAACTTTTGTTTTATCTTTAAATTGTGATTTCGATTTTACAGAATGTTGTTTCACTTTCCTGAAAAATTCCGATTATCTTGGTTATCTAGTTCTGTACAGCAAGCCTTCATATATAATTTATATAAGGTGGAAAAAACACTGATATTTTCCATTTGTTTTATGCAAAAAAATTGATCAAATAAATAAAAAATATCATTGTCTTGTCCACTATATATATTAACTATATATAACTTTTTCACCTGTGATGTGTCAGTTGACAACCTCAAAGTGACACTGACCACGAACTGGAATAGACTCGTCTGCGGATTGCGACGAAGAATGTAAAATCGTTAGTTTTACAGAAATTTAATCTTGCTCCTGAAATATTGAGTTTCTGAATGCAGGTGAAAAAGAATAATTTTTCCAAGAATTTTGAGGTTACAATTTCGCAGGTTTCAAAAATCGGCTGTCTCTAGAAAATTAAAAGCTAAGTTTCAATTTTTTACAAATATAAGACTTGCAAAAATAATAATTTTAAGTAATATCGATGCTGAAAGAAAGAAAAAAATTATTTCGTTCGAATCCAAAAATAAAATTTTAATTTAAATTTGAATTAAAAGTTTGTTTGATTACTCTTGAAAAGTGAGAATTTGAACAAAACCTTAAACACTACGTGTATTTGATTTTTTAAGAATTTTTATAATAGCGATTACATTTTTAAAAAATATTGGTTACAGAATTGTTTGAGGCTAGAATATATTCTTCCAGCGAAAAATATAAGACTCGTATATTTTTTCACCAAACATGTTTTTGCATGAACTTAGGGATACTTGAATATTTAGGTAAATTATAAAAAAACTACCAAAAATTTCGTTTAAAAAGTTGTATCTCGGGAACAAATACACGCAATTGAACTTGCCTTGTGGCAGCTTATAGAGCAACCTACACTCTTTCAAATTCTTTTTAAAAATATTAAAAATTTAAAAATTACAAACAAAAACTTACAATCTTCGAAAAAAACTAAAAAGTGAACACCATCAAAAAGGCCACGTTTGATTTTTTTCTTGTTGTTGTTCAGATTTATAGTAATATCACGGAAATATTTTGTAAATTTTGTGTTCGCTATAATATTTCTTTATAAATCTATGTCTCAATTTTACGAAACAGCTTCGGACGTTTTATGCTGCTACATTTTTGGTAAAATGATGATAAAGGTTGACATAATTTTGACGTAAAATAAAAATCTTGAATGCAGAAAGACACAAAAATTATTCATATTCAACCAAAAAATGTCCGGATCATGAACATTTCCAAAGTTTCAAATTGCCGAAAAAATGTTCAAAATCTCGAAGATTCTAACAACCAACATTTCAAATTCCCCCAAAAAATATACAATGCACGTATACCTGTGAAGTCAAACATTATTTTGAACGATACAAATATTTCGGTAGTTATGCAATTTCGGGAATTTAATAATTTTGGAAATTTGAACTATTTTTAAGTTTTCTAGTTTTGTGAAAGACAATTTTATAAAAATTCAGTAACATATCTTATAATTTTCAGTTACAATTACGGAATTTTCTGTTTTGCAATTCGAAATGTTTCTAAACATTATTGGTGAAAAAGACAATTATTACTATGAATTATTATTTTAATAAAATCAATAAGATTGATGGGAAAATTAAAAATGATTTTTTATTTTGAAAAACGAATTCTAAGAGAAAATTGAAAAAGATTTAAAAACATTTCCTATATTTTGAGAAAGAATGTAGAAGATTTTGAAGCAGAATTTTGCGATATTAGGGAATTAATTTTTTTTTAAATCGAGTAAGTTGAAGAGATATTTAGAATTTTTGAACAGATTAAAAAATAATTCGAAACTTGTAAAGATTTCAATTTTTTTAATTGTCGATTTTTGAAAATTTTGAAAAAAGAAGCTTTTAAGAGTTCTGAAAAGTTTCAAGAGAATTACCAAAATTCATTTAGTTTCCTATGCAAATTTTAAATAATTTTTCATTTTAGCGAGTTAATTTCAAGATAATATTTAAAAAGATTTCGAAACATTATGAAACATTTCTAAAATTTTCAACAACAAAAAATTTGGATGGTTTTGATTTTAGGAAAAATTCGAATAATTTTAAAAGATATTTAGAAGGTTCAGTTCAGAAGTTCTGAAAATATTGAAAAAGCGAATTGATGCAAATGTTGCCCACCCCGCACGATATAAACCCTTTCCTGCTTTTCCAAACACTTTGCAAGATTGTGTAGGGTCAAAAATATGAATATACTTAACCCAAAAAAATCATTAACTTGAAGATTTCAAAAAATGTCGGAGAAAATTTGAATCTTTGAAAATGTCGAAAAAAAGCTTTTGATGGATTCTGAAGGGCTTTAAGAGAATGATAACAATTTCTCTCGATTCCTTAGAAAATTTTAAATGATTTTTAATTTTTTTGATATTAAAAATTTTTCAAAGATTTCCGGAAATTTATAAAATATTTGTAAATTACTTCCAAACTTAAAAATACCTCAATATCTTTCGCAAAATATTCAAATGGTTCCTAATATTTCGTAAAATGCTGTAAAATAAAAAAATTGTCTTCGAAATTTTCTAGATTATTTTCCGATACATCTTAGATTTTCAAAAATCTTTTTGAATTTTTTCAAGAATCTTAAGAAAATTATGTTTATGTAACTTTGAAAACAAACTGATACTTATTTCCTTGTTATGTAATCTCCGAATCTGAGTTTAGCTCGAATTTAACTGTTCAAAAACTTTTATCAAAATAAATAATTATTTGAAATTTTTATTTTTAAGAAAAAATGATTTGAATGTTATTATAAGAATTAAATATTGAATCCAAAATATAAACACTGAAATTCTCCGGCTTTATATTTTACAAATGAACAAAGGTTCTACTATATCTATCGCCCACATAAATTCGGACGGAAAGAGCATGAAACACCTGGCTCGTTTAAGTTAGCAATCAGACGTCACTTTGCGCAAATTTAAACCTGAACTTCACCCAATTGTCTCAAAACTCCAACGACTCTTTCTCTCAAAAATGTATACTTTTCAAAATTAAATTTTACCAAGAGTGGTACAAATTTTTTTTCTTTGAATTTTCATAAAATATCGCCTCAAAATTTATTTAAATCCACACAAAAAGTGGGTTGAAAAGTGATATTTAGAGATTCCGAAAGCCCCATGAAGTTTAACACGTATTTCCCATAGGAAAAAAATACGTTTTTGTAAATATTATTCACAATTGTAAATATCAGGTGAATCGAGTCCGATCGACAAAGAATTGGACACTTTTTTTCATGCCAGAATTTTTTGAATCAGACAAATATATTCACAAAAAGAAAGAGTTTGTTTAAAAAATGATTCGCTCTTTTATTTATTTATTATTTGTTCGTAACTAAAAAGCCAAGGAAAAGATAAAAATTACAGAACAAATCACAAATTTCTAGCAATTATGTAAGACAAGATAGTTATGAACAATAATAAATTGTTTAAAAAATTACGTTTGTTAACTTGCATTAACCATTACCTCACTAAGTGAATGTATGATAAAAAGCGGAATATTTCAGAAAAAAACACAACTTTCTGGCAATAATCAAAGATAGTGTTATTTAAAATAATGATGAATTGTTTAAACAATTTTTGCTGGTGAGGGAGTTTTTTTTCTTTGATGTTAAGAAAAAAAACTTCCTTACCGGCATAAAGGAGGATATATATTTTTTTGAAAAATTATCATTATATGTTATTTTTATTAATTTTCATCATGGCAGTATATCATATTATTCTACTATATATCACTTTAAGCGACGATATATCAGAGTTTCAAGATTTTATGCAACTTGAAACTAACCGGGTGACTGCATCCCGGCATACAGTGTTAGCTGGCGCGTTGCATTTTACAGGCGCAAAAAAGCGCCCAATTTTCAAACTCAAAAAAAATAAAATGAAACAACAACAAGAATATTTAAAAAAATCACTTTGGTTTCGCGAGTAAAATTGCTTATGGATGGTGTGGTTCGAATATTACATTAAACAATGCATCCTCGTAGACGTATTTTGGATGTGGCAAAAATCCAAGTCGTTATTTAATCCCCTTGATAGTGTCGAGAAAAAAAAAGATCTCACATCAAATTCAGATACCTTTCTTCATAAAAAAAAAATTGTTAGCAGTTCGAACTCGAAAGTTCATTGCCTCACTACCCGATTCGGGTAGTGTTTCTAGGTGGATAATTGAAGGGTAGAAATGCAAAAGGAGTCAAGCGCCATTTTTCACTTTTTTCAGGAGAGACTAAAAACATGTTGTAAATTCAGCGAGACCATTTAAGAAAAAAATAAGAAAGTTCTTTCGAGCTACTTTCATGCTCTATCGAACTAAAAAAAGTTTGCTCACAAAAAGCTATCCGGTTTCGAGAAATTGAATGAAACAGGTCACGTTTCGAGGTTAGATTTTGGGTCCGTATCGACTTTTAACATCTTTCAACATTCATTGTGGAGTCAATTTGCAGTTTAAGAAAAAACTAAAAATTTGAATTCTAGCTATTGAATGGACGAAGTGATTTCCAAAAAGTTTGTTTTAAAAAAATCATGCAGTTTCGCGAAATTTGAAAATCCAATTATGACTGCGAAATGGTGTAAGACTGACATTTCAACTTCAAAATAATGACGATAGCAGTAATAATTTTTCATATTTCCAAAAAATGAGGAATTGGGATTTAGGTTATTCAGTCCTGAACGGAAGGGACCCAATAGTAATTAAAAATAATTAGCCAGTGTCGAGAAAAATGAAATTTGATTTTTTACTTTGTGGTTAGAAAAGCTTCTCGGAATGTGAAGACAAGAACACAAATTTTGAAAAATGATGCCCCAAAAAAATCCTTTGGCAGGCATTTCTAACAGAATTTATCTGATTTTTTGAGCTAATAAACCCGATTTCGAAAATTTGGCGCTTGACTCCTTTTGCATTTCTACCCTTCAATTACTACCAGTGTGGACCCACGACGGGCCAACAGCACGCAATATTCCCGAACGGTCACCCATCCAAGTACTAACCGCGCCCAACACTACTTAACTTCAGTGATCTTACGAGAACTGGTGTTTCCAGCGTGGTATCGCCGTTTAATTTTTAATTTTAATTTAATTTTTAAATCGAATTTTATAATATTTTTGTCTTCAAAAAAAGTGGTAAGTGGTGTAACAATATATATCCTGAAAATTTTGCAATCATTGATGCTGAACACCTGATTGGCTTTTCTCTTACTATTAAAGTTGTTTTATATCTCAAATTTTTAATTTTGAAAATTAAATTCACAGAAAAATCATAGAAATCTTTATGCGAATGGGGAAACATTTCTGCTCTTTTATACTCTATCTCGTTTCAATTAAAACTTTCAAATTGGCTAATTAATTATGGAAACTACTATAATGTATTGATGATGATCGTTTCAACTGGAAATTAGTATTAAAAAAAAAATAATTTCAATATAAAATCAGAAAGGTTCCAAGAATACTTAAAGTATCGAGAATGTTCGATTTTGTTAGTTTTTTTTTCACTGGAATCGGAAATTTTTAAACAAAATCAACACCAAGATTCGTGGCACAATAGGCTTTATAGCTTGAGCGCCAGGGGAGTTCTTCAAGGGCTTCCCGCCCGTATTAAAACTAACTAAACACCAAGATTCTCAATTTTTAACAATTTTAGGTTATGTTAGCATTTTGCACCGGAAATAGGTGTTTTTAATAAAAAAAAACTATCAGATTTCAAAGATTACAATTTTTCAACGATTTACGTTTCCGGTTTTGTTAATGTTTTGATCAGATTTAAAGGTTCTTTATTTATTTTAACAATTTCAGGTTACATTGGACTTTTACATCAGAATTTGTTTTTTTTAACCCAAAATCATTAGATTTACACGTTCATAAGATTTCAACAATTTTAGGTTACGTTGGAATTTTACATCCAAAATTAGATTTTTCAAACTAAAATCATTAGATATAAAGGTTTATTATTTTTCAGACAATTTCAGGTTACGTTGGACTTTTACATCAGAATTTGTCTTTTTTCAAACCAAAATCATCAGATTTACATGTACATAAGATTTCAAAAATGTCAGGTTATTGGAATTTTACATTCAAAATTAGATTTTTCAAACCAAAATCATTAGATATAAGGGTTTATAATTTTTTTTAACAATTTCAGGTTACGTTGGACTTTTACATCATAAATTGCCTTTTTCAAACCAAAATAATTAAATTTGAACGTTAATAATGTTTCATGAATTTTAGGTCACGTTGGAATTTTACTTCAGAAATTAGCTTTTCCAAACCAGAATCATTATATATAAAGGTTTAGAATTTCTTAACAATTTTACGTTACGTTGGGATTTTACATCGGAAATTGAGATTTTCAAACCAAAACCATTATATATGAAGGTTCATATTTTTTTAAATAATTTTAGGTTACGCTGGCGTTCTACATCAAAAATTGGCATTTTTGAAAAAAAATGTTATAATTTGAAACTATCTGTGAATTCGATCTCGAGTGTTTCCACTTTGTTTGTATTTATAATTATATGGTGCTCATTTCACGAGCACTTTGCTTCCCGTTAGCAAATGTATTTGTTTCCTCATAGAGGAAGCATTAGTTATTTTTTCAATAATAGACAAACCAAAGTCTTCATTTTGCTCAATTTAAAAATAGAAATTTAGAAAAAATACAAAATTACAAAAAAATACAATATTTTTTTTTAATACAAAGGGAAATCAGACAAATCAAATTTTGCATTCGAAATAATAATTTTTTGAGCTGGAAAAGGGAAGAGAAAAGTTCTGTCGCACCCTATCCCTTTTCCAGCTTTATGATTTCTTCACAAAAATTGTCAGAATTATTCTCTTTGAAAATTTGTGATCAAAAAGTTTTTTTTATTAATGCTTCAACTTTGATTTATGTAGATAAGGAAAGTTTTTCTGTTTGGGACAGATTATTCAAATATTATAAATGAGCATCGAATCTAGAAATCAAAGAAAAGTGATAATTTTGGAACAATTTAAGGTTATGTTACCGTTTTTCAAAGGGAATCGGTTATGTTATTAAATTTCAAAGAAGATTGATAAATGTACGATTTTTCAGATTATCATTCAGAGTCATCACGTTCACAATTTTTTTCAAATTTTTTAGCCGTGGGTCCTTTTAATTTTTCTTAAATAATAAGATTTTATCAAAGATTTACATTTTCGGTTCAGTTATCGTTGTTATCGGAAATTGACTTTTTGAAACAAAAATCATTAGATTTTGGAGATACATATTTTTTTTAACAATTGTAGGGTACGCTAGCATTTTACAAAAAAGTGGTATTTTTAAACGAAAATATAGTTTCTACCAGATTGGCTATTTTTTTAAAGTTTCTGGTTATATGAACGTTTTTTTCACAGAAAATAGTTTTTTTTAAACATTGGATATAATCCAATGATTTTTGTTTAAAATAATAAAATTTACAAGCTTGAACAATTTCGGATGGTGTTAGTGTTTTTTACCGGAAATTTACATTTTTTTAATTCTGATATTTCAAAGCAGATTCATAAATTTGGAACAATTTTTGGTTAAGTTCTTGTTCTACATAGAAAATGTGGTGTTTTCAAACAAAAATCATTATAATTTGAACAACATTTAGATTCTTTCAACAATTTCGGATGATGTTAGTTTTTTTGTCGGAAATTAGTATTTTAAATATGAAAATGTTATATTTCAAACATTTTGGAGAAGATTAACAACTTTTGAACAATTTTAGGTTATGTTGGAGTTTTACGCCGGAAATCAGTATTTTCTTTAAAAATCATCCGATTTTAAAGAAGATTGATAATTTCTGTCTAATTGCAGCTTAAGCCAGCTGTTGTAATAGGAAGTATCGATATAGATGTAAAAAAACGATTTAAAATTTCGGAACAATTTAAGGTTAGGTTAACATTTTTCACAAGAAATCGATTATTTTAAACAAAAAACGCTAGGTTCAAAAGAATATTTACGATCCTGAAGAATTTTTTTTGATATTTTGTTTGCGTTTTCCATCTAGAATTACTATTGTTAATTAAAAAAATATAGAGTGCAAAGAATATTTATAGTACTTGAACAATAAATAGCGTATAGTAGCGTTCTTTTTATCGGAAATCGGTTTTTTAAAACAAAAAGTATTAAAAATATAAAGTATAAAAAAATATAAAATTTATAATTAATTAATTAAATTATTTTATAGTTAAGCTCAATTTTGATCAATTTTCCAAAATATTGTCCTTGCTTTTCTTCTATTATTTTGGATAATAGATACCATGAAGCACAACATTTTTGTATCAACTTTAATTATTGCAAAAATTTCAGAAGCGAAGGCTAAGCGTAAATATTTAAAGAAATTGAGGTTATAATTGTTTATTTAAACGTACTTATTTGTATATGTGTTATTTCTTTCGCTTGAGAAAAAAGTTGTAACTTTCCTTCAATTCTAATTTATAAATAATCATTATATTCTTTGAAAGGTTCTTCACTATTTTTCGTCACTTTCCTCTAACCATAATTTAGGAAATTTTTTATTTCAAAAAATGGCGAACCAAAAATTATTTTCCGTATAATTTTTAAATAAAATAAATTCCAGAAAAATGTGACTAATGGAATTGTAAATAGCCATTCAAGAAATAGACTGAGGTTTTGTAAATTAAAACTGAATAAAAATTAAGACTTTTTCCTAAAGAGGGAGATAAAACAAAAATATGCAAATCAATTACTCTTTTTATTATTTACGCTTTTAAATTTGTTGCAATAATCAGTGAGCCTTTCTTTGTCAATTTTTTGAATTAAATGTTAAATCCTTAAATGCTGGATATAAGTCGAAAATTTGGTAGAATAATTTATTCATAAATGTCTCGATTATCCAAAAATGATTGACACCAGAGTCTGGGTCCTTAGTTCTTGCCACGTGCAAATAGTTTATAAATAAACCTACGCCCCCACTACTTTACCGGAACGAATTGTCCATGACAATCGGTTCTAAAAATGTCAGTTAAAATTTTAGTTGGTAACGGTAAAGTCTTTCTTGCGGAGTCCAAAAATGAGTTTTTTTCGAAATCAGTTTTTTTCGCTAGAAATGTTAGTTTTTTAGTATTATTTTAATAATTATAATATTTTTATAAATTATAGTATATTTTATGTTGTTAAGCTGTTAGGATAGGTGCACCCTCTAAAATTATATCAGTGAAATTCCAATATGAATCAGTGATTTTTTTTCGCGATTTGAATCAGTGAAAATCCACTTGTAGCAGAAAATCAAAAACTGGTTGAATGAGTGAAAATCGAATTAATTTTAGTACAAATACAAATATAGAACAAGATCGTTATGATTATAATTTATTATTGCAGAATTTTAAGCCCTTTAAATTAAAAATTGATTAACTGGGAAAGCACTGAGTTTGAGATGATCAATTTAGAACATTTTAAATTAAGAAATAATTTTCCCGGATATTTTATGATATGAATTATATTATTATAACCAAATTATTTTTCAATCAATTCTATTCATTTATTAAAAATACAATAACGAAATATTTTGATCGATTATAAATTTTTTAAAATTTTCAATTCCTTTTGCTAAAACTAATGTTTCAATTTAAAATTAAAATAATTTTTGAAAAATACTTCTTGATAGATTTTTTTTTAATGTGCACAGTGTTTTTGTTTATCATTAATATATTCAATTCATACAATAATTTTTAAAAATACATTGAACATCTAAAAAAATTTTATCGATAAAAATATTTCATTATTGTATTTTCAATAAATAAACATTATTTATCAAACAAATAAGAAATGATTAGGTATATCTTATATTAGATCGCGGGCAAATTCTTTCAACTATATTTATAAACTATTTAAATAATTTGCATTTGTTTATATAATTTTTCCTCCTGTAAATCTGAAATAGTTACTATTTTCTGGAATAATGACACTAACTAACGTTACGAGTGATATTTTTTATGGAAGACAGTTTGTAATTATTTAAATAATTAATAATCATTTCCTTGTGCCTTTTCATAGGAAAGGTGGAGAGAGTTCTAGTTTTTTCAAATCTTTTTTGTACTATCTCGCTTATTATTCAGAATTTTCTTATCTCAGAACTTATACCCTAATTTTTTAAACAATTATAATTTTTTAATCAATTCTAATTTCTTAAACAATGATAATTTTTTAAACAATTTGTTTACAATTACGTTATGCAAAGTTATTTTTTAGATCGATTTCTTACAGATGAGGAAATACTGGTTAATAACTAATAAGCGACCAATTTGAAAAAACTAGAATTCTCTCCATCTTTTCCATGAAAAGGAGCAAGTGATTTTAATTGCTTAAGTAATTACAATCTGTAATTCACGAAAAATATTATTCTTAACATCCATTAACTGCCTCAATAATTCCGGAAAATAGTAAATTTTCACGATATACGGGGAAAAATCGTTTAAACAAATGGAAATTGTTTACATAATTGCCAAATATCCTTAACAAGAAATATTTCCCTTAACATTCATTAATTGTGTCATTAATCAAGGAAAATAATAACTTTTCACGATTGAGTGGGAAACAAAATGATAGATACAGAAATTGTTTGAACAATTGAATAATATGTTGAATAAAACTTATTATTTATTAATTCCATCAACTATAAAAATGATCCCAGGTATGATTTCAGAATATAAAAGTTTTTCGAATATAAAAGTACTTCGAAGGTTAGGTTTTTCGAAAATTATAAATTTAGGTATTTTAAAAATCGCACCAACTGCTTAGATTAATTGGCGCATTTTTATTCCGCTTCATGTACAGGTATTTGAGAATTCTGCTTTTTTGAAAATCGTTGAAAGTTAATTTTTTCAATTAAAAAATTATCTATTCCATTTTTTGTAGAAAATTGATATTTTTTATTGAAAATTAATCCTTTTGGTTTCAAATTTCACAATTTGGTTGGTGATTCAGGTACTTTTTTTTATAAAATTTGTCGTTTGGGCGGAAATTCTATTTTTTCAGTTAAAAATCCAACTCGTTGAAACTTAATGTTTTAGTTGAGGACTGGACCGTTTTGTTGAAAATTCGTCTTTTTCATTGAATTCGACTGTTCCAAATTCCATTTTTTTTGGTTGAAATATTAACTATTAAATTTTTTCGCTGAAAATTTATCTTTCTGATTAAAAATTAATTTTCTGTTCACTAAAAATTTAGCTAGTCCATTTTTGGTAAAAATTAATCTTTTTTAGTTGAAAATG
This sequence comes from Andricus quercusramuli, assembly GCA_932178445.1. Lineage (NCBI taxonomy): Eukaryota > Metazoa > Arthropoda > Insecta > Hymenoptera > Cynipidae > Andricus > Andricus quercusramuli. The sequence continues at coordinate 259,641 of CAKNXH010000664.1, read as the reverse complement.
CAACTATCTGGTTAGAAATATATGTATTTTGTTAAAAATTCGTCTTCATGGTATAAAATGAATCTTATTGGTTGAAAAAATAACTGTCTGGTTGAATATGTTGGTTACATCCAACGGGTTTTTTTTTAATAAAAATATTTCTGTTGTCGCAAACTTAAATATTTCATTCTGCACGTAAAATGCAACTACTTTGTTGAAAATTCATTTTTTTTGTTGAATATGAATGTTCTCACCTGAAAATTAAATAATTTGGTTAAAAATTTAAATGTTTGGTTGAAGAAGAACGTGCTTCTTGAAAATTAATATTTTTGGGCTGAAAGCTCGTTTTTTTAAATTGAAAATTATTATTTTTTAATGAAAATTTAACTATTACATTTTTATTTCAAATTACTTTTTTCAGTTTGAAAATTCAACTACTTCGTGTGAAATTCGCTTTTTTGTTGTTGAATATTAATGATTTTACCTGGAAATTTAATAATTTTGTCAAAAATTTGAGCGTTCGATTGAAAATGAACGTTTTTGTTGAGAAATAATATTTTTGGGTTGGAGGTTCGTTTTTTTCATTGAAAATTAATATTTTGTAATGAAAATTTAACTATTCCATTTCTAGTTAAAATTGATTTTTTTAGTTTAAAAATTCAACTACTAGGTTGAAAATTAATTTTTTTTTGTTAAATATGAATGTTTGTACCTGCAAATTTAATGATTCGGTTAAAAAATTAAGTCTTCGGTCGAAAATGAATGTTTTTGTTGAAAATTAATATTTTTGGGTTGAAAGTTCGTTTTTTTATTAAAGATTAATATTTTGTTATAAAAATTTATCCATTACATTTTTAGTTAAAATTGATTTTTTTAGTTTAAACATTCCACTAATTGTTGGAAACTATATGTAATTTGTAGAAAATTTAACTATTCGGTTACAAATTTATATTCTCCGTTGAAAATTCATCTTTTTTGGTAGAAAATAGTTGTTTTTTCTATTTTAAAATTCATCTATCCTAGTAGAAGTTTCATCTTTTTTTGTTCAAAATGAAACTGATTGAAAATGAATGTGTTCTGGATGAGGATTCGAATGTTCTATGGCAAATTCGTCTTTTTTGGTTTAATTTAACTGTTTTGGTCTAAAAATTAAAATATTTTTTTGGTTAAAATAAAAACTATTATTTTATTTGCTGGAGATTCATCTTTTTTGCTGAAAAATTTAACTATTTGGTGGAAAATTGAACTACTTCGTTAATTCAGAAATAAAAGTAAGATTTTACCAAACCCCCCAACCCTTAAATCACCTTACGTGATTTTTGGATGACCGCTAATTGAATTCGCGAAAAAAAATTCAGTCGGCATAAATGACGTTGAATAGGGTGGGGGAGGGGGGGGGGAGGTTACAACTTACGGACCCTAACAAAGTAGGGCATGTGATTCAAAATTTCAGAAACTCCTGACCCCTTGACCTATTTTATATTTTAATTTAACATTCTGTGAGATATATAATTTAACTCAACATACTAATTAAGTTTTTTGGTTTTTTTATTATTCCAACGTTTGAATTAAATAATTCAGTGTCATAAATTGTATTGTATTTTTGCACAAAAATATTTCCATGAGCATGATCACAATGATTCACGTTGCAATAATTCTGCTATCTATATTTATATTCATAATTTTATTTTGCAGAAAATGTCACGTCAGAGACTTGACTGTAATACACGAATCTGGCAGCCGTCTAACAACGAGGAAGGAATCATGAACAGTACATTGAGTTTTGGCATAAACATCCGCGATTCTGGGGTGATTGAATGATTTGGCTGGAGAAGTCAGACTACACTTTCTCAACGTGTCCAGAAACCGTAAGTCATAACAAACCGTTTGGTCGTTTTACGAGCATCGGGTCAATACTCTCTCTTTTACACAAATTTGCCAAATCTTTGTTGCAAATCGAGAGTTTGGGTGATTCATTTTTGGGTGATAATAAAAAAAAAAAATATTCACATGGAAGCATTCACATATTTTCACGCAGAAATTGCCCTACTTGGCCCCATTCAAAAAAAGGCACAGACAAGGCCCTAACCAGTATTTCTATTTTGAATAAAAGATTTGAAATTATAATTGGGCATTGATGGGTCTTTGAAATAGGGTTATTTTCCATTATTTATAGAGATACTCTCCTTGAACCGACAAAAAAATTATTAGATGATATCTATATACGAATGATATAAATAATTTCATTTGTAAGGTTTCAGCGAGGCTTGCCCCAACTCCTAGCATTTTTTTTCAATTTTTGTGGTATATTTTTATGTTCATCGAAATTAAACTAATATTCCCATTAAAGTGATGTTTCTAATAAACAACTGACTATAAAAAGTTGAAATTCCCATTTTATTTATTTCACTCATTTAATTGGAAAATTTTTATTGTTATTGATCATATATATATATATATATATATATATATATATATATATATAAGTGCCATAAAGTGGTGAGAGATGATGGGCTTCAACAGCCTTTTCCTAAGCCATGAGCCTTCAAACGAATCTTAAAAAAAGTGTATTTTTTATTAAAAAGTAATAAAAGTATTTTTTCATTAGAAAGTGATTTTTTGTTCTGTACAATTATTATAATTTCAGAATATAATACGACATAGGAAAATAGGACATTCTTGGAAAAAAGTCGGAAAGCCTTGGCAAGTTTTCCCTAAGTAGGGTAATCATCTGCCAAAGCGTTGCAAGCCATGTGTGGCACTAGGGTGGTCCAAATTTATACCTGTAAAAATTCGAATTTCGATTTTTGGTGATAAAACCCCCCCATTTTGTTCGTTTTCCGGAAAAAGAAATTCCGTAATTTTTTATTTATTTTTTATTCAACGTTAACCCGTGCCCCCGGGCTTTTGAAATTAACATGGGGTTTTAAATGGGAAAAGCTCGATTTTCAAAAAAATGGAAAAAATAAGTACTTGTTATACATTTTTTGTGAATTAAAGTATTGTCATCTCTTGAGGAGTGTTTAACGAATAATTTCCACCCACTAGCTTTTAATTTTGATACACCTGAAGCCCTGTAATTGTGCCCAAAAAATGCCCCAAAAAATGCAAAATAGCAGTTTTCTATCAAATTCATGCTAAAGACGGTATTTTTAAAAAAAATTCCGACATGAATTATTTTTAATCGATAAGTGACGAGTTTTTAAGTATATTTTAAATAATTTGAAATTGTTTAAACAATTAGTATTTGTTTGAACAATTTTTTTCCTTCTGTAAATCGTGAAAAGTTATTATCTTTCGGAATAAATCGTACAAAGTTAATGAATATCAAAAATAGTGGTTGTTGTTTAACTTATTTGGTAATTATTTGAATAATTTTCATTTGTTTAAACAATTCTTTCTCCCTAAAATCGTAAAAAGTTATTATTTTCTGAAAATAATGACACAATTAAAGAATGTTGAAAGTAATACATTTTTGAAGGATGTTTGGTAATTATTTGAACAATTTTTATTTGTTTAAACAATTTTTTCCCCCTGTGAAGCGTGAAAAATTATTACTTTCTAGAATTAATGACACAATTTAAGGAATTTAAGAGTAATATTTTTTTTCTACATAATATTTAGCAATTTTTAAAATAATTTCTATTTGTTTAAACAATTCTTGTTTGTTTAAAAATGTTTTTCTCTGCAAATCGAGAAAATTTATTCTTTTCAGCAATGAATGACACAATTAACGAATTTTAAGAATAATATTTTTTTGCTTAAGATATTTTGAAATTATTCAAACCATTAATAATCATTAATAATCATTAATATAAACCATTTTTGCAGTCTGTTATGTGTAGTTATTTTTTCAGATCATATTCGCTAAAAATCTGAAAAAATAACTACTCATAACAGACTGCAAAAATGGTTTATATTAATGATTATTAATGATTATTAATTGTTTAAATAATTTCAAAATATCCTAAGTAAAAAAATATTATTCTTAAAATTCGTTAATTGTGTCAGTAATTGCAGAAAAGAATAATTTTTCACGCTTTACAGGGGGAAAAAATTGTTTAAAAAAATCAAAATTATTTGAATAATTACCAAACATCTTTCAAAAATGTATTGCTTTCAACATTCTTTAATTGTGTCATTATTTTCAGAAAATAATAACTTTTTACGATTTTAGGGAGAAAAAATTGTTTAAACAAATGAAAATTGTTTAAATAATTACCAAATAAGTTAAACAAGAACTACTACTCTTGACATTCATTAACTTTGTACGATTTATTCCGAAAGATAATAACTTTTCACGATTTACAGGGGAAAAAAATTGTTTAAACAAATGCTAATTGTTTAAACAATTTAAAATGATTTAAAATATACTTTAAAACTCGTCACTTGTCGATTAAAAATAATTCATGTTGAAAATTTTTTCAAAAATACCGTCTTTAGCATGAATTTAATAGAAAACTGCTATTTTGCATTTTTTGCGGCATTTTCCGGGCACAATTAAAGGGGTTCAGGTGAGTCAAAATTAAAAGCTAGTGGGTGGAAATTATTCCTTAAACACTCCTCAAGAGGTGACAATACTTTAATTGACAAAAAATGCATAACAAGTACTTCTTTTTTCCATTTTTTTGAAAATCGAGCTTTTCCCATTTAAAACCCCATGTTAATTTCAAAAGCCCGGGGGCACGAGTTAACGTTGAATAAAAAAATAAATAAAAAATTACGGAATTTCTTTTTCCGGAAAACGAACAAAATGGGGAGTAGTGAGGCAAACTGGTTAGAACCCTACTATACCCACATATCTTATAATGACTTTAAAGTGCTCATCTGGCTATCCAATCATTATAAAAAGTGTTCCCCACTTATCTAAAAAAATTTCCCCTTCCCCTTCCCTACGGTGGAGATTTTACTTTAAAAATCGCACATAAATTATGTCACCGCTTTTGTTAAAAAAAATTATCAACACTCACTTAGAATACAATTTCTAACTCTTCTATAAGAACGTTCTTCCAACAAATCTGAAAAAGCTGACGTGTGGGTAAGAACGGGAAATTGATTCGAATTTAGCACAAAAAACTATTCTGGAAATGACAGATATTTCATTTAAATGTAAACATCAAATTGTGTTGACCAGTTTTATTTCTCATGCGTATTCAACGTATTGTGCAAAGGAAATATTTTGCGATTTTCTCAACAAATAAAAGTTTTACATTTTTTTAATTTTTAAAACAAACATGAATTTTTCCTGAAACTCAAGATAATAACATTGATTTCGATATTGTTCTACTAGAAAAATAATTATATGTATATGTATATTCAGTGCATTGGAGTATTTCCTCACAGTGAATTTTTCCTCTACCGTTTTTTAAATAACATAGTTATTCTTCACGAATAAAATTAATTTGGTCATATAAATGAAGACTAAGTTTTTAATATTGAATACCGTAATGTGGATAAACTAAGAGAATTTTATAATATATACAATAAAATTGAAATGTGTTAAGGATCTATCAACATCACTACAGGTAAATAAACGAATAGTGTTTTTGAACTTACTTTTTAACTTTTTAACAAAAAAATGTATATCAAAATAGAATTGACAATTATATTAATTTTTGACTTAGGTGATAATTACCTTTGAAGAAGACCTGCAATTAGGTCGAAACGTACGTCGGTTATGACAAATAAATTATGATTCTTTAACATCTGAATCCATTGCATTTTATATGACCGTATGACCAAATTAATTTTATTTGTGAAGAATAACTATGTTATTAAAATAATTTTTAGAAAAGGCACTCAATGTTCTAAATAAGTGTGTAAATTTCAATTTCGATATCCGTAATAATATACATAATAAAATGTACAAATATAAACTATTTATATTTATTTATGCCCTTATTTTTTCTAAAATGAGTCTCGTATTTTACGGGCATGCAAAGTCTACGGGTATCCTCGAAATCCTTGAAAACCTGGAAAAGTTGTTTAATGTTTTTACCTGGAAAAAGCTAGAAAAGCCCTTTAATTTTGCACATACGTTTTTAGTACTTGATTTTTCACTTTATCACGGTGAAAATAACGAAGCTACTATCGAAAACATTTCAAAGCTTCTTATTTATTTCCGAGGTTTTTCTACTTTAACGACGATTTCATTACAATTTTCTCAAATATAATAATTTGTTCTGTTAATATATTGAAAAAAAGTTCAATTCAGCTAACAATGAACTTTTATTAATTAGACATTATTAAAAATTTGACTGAGTTATTGCACAATATTTGTAAAGTATGGCTGTAGGTGAGGAAAAACCTAGAAATCAGGGAAAAATCAGGGAATTTTATTAGCCTGCGAAAGTCAAGGATTCTTACAAAAATCTTGAAAATGTCAGGCAGTTTCTATAGGAGGCATTTCAAATAACTGTTTAGGATAATAAATTAGAGAATTTTTATTTTAAATTGTGTTATTCCACGTATAAAAGATTGTATGTTAAAAATGTTTGCAGATTAACATTCTGGCATTTGAATATAATTAGCCAGGGTAAATGAAAAATTGGTCAAAGTAAAGTTAGGGATTTTTTAAAATGAAGAATAGGGTTACTCTGGTATAATGTTTTTGTGAGTCATTTATTTGCCTCTTATTTTTATTCATTTTCTTCAGTTATTTTCTCTCGTCGATTATACTTTCAGTTAAGAATTTTATTATTTAGTTGAAAATTCAACAATTTTATTGAAAAGTCATCCTTTTGTGTTTGAAAAGTCCACTAGTACATTATTCGTTAGAAATTAATTTTTTTTTGGTAGAAAATTAATTTTTGTAATTGGAAAATTAAATTTTTTTTATATTTTGATTTGGGTTTCTACTTGAAATTGTTATTTATCCATTTTTTGTTGAAACATGATCTACCTTGGTTAGAATTTCGTCTTTATTGGTAGAAAAATAATTTTGATGGAATATATTTTGTTCTTTACTTACAAATCGTTATTTGTTGGAAATTCGTCTCTTTGGTAGGAAATTCAATTATTTTGTTGAAAGTTCGTCCTTTTGGTAAAAAATTTCAGGTTTGAAAATTCAACTGCTTTGTAGAAAATTCGTCTTCCAGGTTGAAAATTTGTTTTTTCTTATTTAAAGTCGACCTCCTTTGTTAAAAATTTACTTTTTTGCTTGCAGATTCATTGCTTCAGTTGAAAATTCATCTTTGTTTGAAAATTCAACTTTTTGTTGAAAATTTTGTTTCTTTGTTAAACATTAATATTTTTTTCAAAATTAATTTTTGAGATAGAATATTTAAGTGTTCTGTAAAAAACTTATCCTTTTTTGTTCAGAATTAAACTGTCTCTTAAAAAAATAAATTACTTAGTTACAAATTTAACTCTTTTCTATCGAATTTTAATCTTTTTATTTGAAATTCGATCATTTGGTTGGAAATTCATCTTTGCAGGTTGAAAATTCTTTAATTTCGTTAAAAATCCAACTATTGTGTTGAAAATGCAATTACTTTATTGAAAATTAAACTTAAATTAGCTTAAAAGGCGATAACTCAGTCAAATTTCAACTAATTCTTATCAAAAAGAGATTATTACACACAAAATTGAACTCACTTTGATTATATCAACAGCAACAAATTATTGGATTGAAAAAATGTCATTCAATTGTAGGTAAAGTTGTAAGAATATGAAACTTCAAAATATTTTCGATTTTAGCTTTATGATTTTCCACCATGGTAAAATGAGCAATTACCCAAAAACGGGTTTTGACGATAAAATCAGATTTTGGGGGCGTATAAGAAATTTCGCATATGACACATTTTTAGAAAGGTATCTGGAAAAATTCATTTTTGTCTTGGAAAACTTGGAAGTCCTGAAATTTTTTGTTTGCAGAAACGCTAGACATCCTGGGTTTGTTTTCAAGTATTTTTCTTACATTCAGTATTTACCTACGTCTGCGGTCAGAAAAGTAGCTTTTATGATTACCAAAATTATTAAGTAATTATTGATATGTACAATTTTCCGAATTGTATTTTCTTGTTTTATGGGATGCCAATACATTATTTCCTACGCGGATTGTATAGAGGAAATATTTTTCAATTTTCTATATTTCCCTGCAGAAAATGGCAAAAGATTGTCTGTCTCTCTCGTTGCTAAGTTTCTCTGTCTAACAGGTCAAAAATTTTATCAAACAGAATACTACAGATTTTCAGGCATTTTAAAACTATAGTTTTGTAATTGTATCCTAAATAAATAAACACATACTCTTGGAAATTGAACATGCATTATGATGAATTGTATATATTCTGATCAGACCATATTCCTAAAAGTTGCTTCTCATAACCTGAGAAAATCGACCATGCTTTTTTTAGAATTTGAACATTTAAAATTATTTGGAAGGTCAGTCGATCTATACTGCAATTATTTTCTAACAGCCTTAGCGCTTCCTAACGGTATCGTCAATTTTTCAAAAAGTTGTAGTAGAAGAAAATTATGCCCCTGTTTTAACAGAACTTCTGTTTGAAAGGTCATTTGGTTCACACTGTAATTTTCTACAATTAAGCATCAACCTCGCAAAAACTTGCGACACGTTTTGTGTATAGAAAGTTGCTAGGGATACTCAGTCTGCTTCTAAATTAAAGTGAAGTCGGTTCGTACTTCAATACCTACATACTCAAAAAAATTATTCCATCAAAAATTCAAGAATAAGAAAGCATTACATAACTATACGGAAAAACTATCCCTTATAATGCTACCCAACGTGAAATTCAGAAGCATTATTGCTATTTTTATGCTCTTTTTAAATGCTCCCGGAGCGTCTAATGAGCAGAATTGGGTCAAACGTCTCGTCAAGAACATTACCAAGGATAAACAAGTTTTTCAAACAGTCCTGATAATTAGTGAAGATGCAGAAAGCCAGAGTAAGCGAATTTCTCACATCGTCAAAAACATTGTACAGGAGACTCCGAGTCAGATAGTCAAGTTAACTCATTCTGCCTCTAGCGACACTAGAATTACCACTCCGAGATTACTGGATCAGAGTTTTGTGAGAATATCTCTGTTCATCACGATTCCATTCCTGAATGAAAACTCACAAGAATTACAAAGCACTGATACAACAGACTTCTTGAATCAGTTATCAGCACCGAAAACTCGACCAAAGTGTTTGATGATTGCCTTATCAAGGATGAGAGGAAAACACAGTTACAAGAAGTTACTCCACAGAATGTGGTCTAACTATTTTCTCGACTTCACGATTCTTGAGATTGAAGAAAATCGTGCCGAAAAGAGTAGTTTGCTTTGGAATTATCATCAGTTTATGGCAACGGTGTACTATTTCAATCCGTTTAAGGAAATCTATACAAAGCAAACATACACAGAGGCAATGCAACTTTTCCCAAATAAACTGCTGGATTTAAACGGTTTCGAAATGAAAGTGGCATCTTTTCATTTGCCGCCCTTTCTTTACGTGAAGCGGAACTCGTCAGGATATCCTGTTCAAGTTTCTGGACCTGATGCACTGTTTTCCAATGCTCTGGCGAAACAAATGAACTTCAGATTATTAGATGTTCCATCGAAAGATGTATGGTTTGGTCACTGGGATTGTAATAACGACAGCAAACGAACAGGTTTCGCGAAATTACTTGGGAACAACTCAATTCGATTCATTACTAATCAGGGAGGATCGTTGGCTGATTGCGAGGGAGCAAGCGCGGACAGTAAAAGCACTGGAGCAGTACACTATTGCGCTTTGATACCAATTCTTACTGCCAACGTCAAGAGTTATGCTACAACTCCCACGACCAAATGGATTTACTTCGTTTTACTGGTTTCCATAATCCGGATTATTACCATCTTTCTAAAATTTGACAACGATGTTTGGACCTGGTTTGAGATATTACGAGGATCTCTAGGTTTCTCAGTACCTCGAGAACCTTCTGTGTTATCGGAAAGGATTGCATTTCTCTCAATTCTCATTGCATTCTCGCTATTCTCTTCCAGTATCTTTGCAGTACTAACCCACACGAAACTGACGAAGAAATCAGAGACAACTATTGAAACATTAGTAGAATTAAACAAGACAAATCTCATTCCGACGACGACAGAAAGTAATTTGGATGTGATGAAGGAAGAAACTGAACCAGTTATGCAAGCATTGGCAGCAAAATCTAGGATTGTTTCAACAAATGAAGAATGTATTGATATGTTGGTGCAGGGAAAGAATGTTGCTTGCATTATCAGAGAATCATCGGCAATAATTGCAATCAGGAGACACAGAGATGCGAACAATGATCCGGTGATGCAAATCCTGAAGGAACGCGTATTTTTCCCTCGGAAGGTTATTTTCTTTGAGCCAAATTCACCGTATGTCCAACAAGTCGACGCAATTATATCAAGACTAGTGCAGTCTGGTCTGATGTATCACTGGGAAAAACAATATTCGCCTCCATCAAGGAAGTCAAATGAATGGGAAACAGAAGAAGAGCCTAAATCAGGCGGCGTACTGCTTCCACTGATCTTTTTCTTCAGTTCCGGAGCCTCCCTTTCTATTGTGGCTTTCATTTGTGAATTGCTCATAAAGCACTTTGATAATCAAATCCATGGGTTTTTTCTCTTTTCACAAGGAAGCATATTCTAAGTTATACATGGAGAAAAAAAAGAGTCTGCTAAAGTTACAGGATTTTCAGTTACAATAGTACAGAAAAGACCAAGTAAACACCGTTCTAATTATAAACAACAACAAAACAAATTATATATAATTTTTCCGCCTGGGGGCATAGCTTCTCCGTAAAGTTTACTGCATTTTCTTCTGAGTTTACAGAATTTTCAGTATTTTAAAAATTTGCGGATACACTTTCTTTAAAATTCACAGACTTTTTATCACAATTCACAGTTTGAAGATATCAACTTGACAAAAAAGTTCAGTAAATGCTACAGAATGTATTTGTAAGTTTATAAAATCAATGAAAATCTTGTAAACTGTACAGAAAATTCAGTTATCTTTTCAGAAAACCATGTTGTTTCTATTTTAATTGAAAATCTGGTAAGTTTATCACCATTTTTGTCTGCATGTAGCTAAAGTAAGGGGAGTTACGCTGATGGTAAAGTTGCATAAACTTACTATAAAAAATCTGCCTGCTTCGCGCTCGATAATATATTTATCTCACGTTACGCGCTCAGTCTTTGTATTTCCCTTACATTTGTGCACAGACCTTAAAAAATTAAAGGTCAAAGTATCGACAACTGCAATTTGGTGATTGCGAATTCTCTTTTGTTGAAGCTCCTTCGGCTTTAACGAATACATTCTCATCACGTGCCTCGTCCTTCGCAATCGATTTTGTCCAAAATGCGAAATTTCCTACATTATATGCTCAACATTATTATATCAAATGTATATTACATTTATTTATGTACGTCGGCCTGTGATTGCTTATTTGAATATTGCAAAATAAAGTACAAATTGTATTTATCATGATTAATTTAATATTTGTTCCTGATTTTGCATTCGATTTTATCCTCAGCTACCGTGAAAATTGTATATCATTTCAATAAATGTATATTAATACAATTCATAATATGCATTGATAATAAAAACATGCGGATTTCCTTCGTTTTGTTTTTATAATTGAAAAAAGTGCGCATCCCATAAAATTTTGTTGTTGTTATTATGCATTTTATTTTAACGTGTGTCGTTTTGCCATAAATTCAATTTGTTTATTTTCAATGTTATTTTGTACGATTTGAACCAAAAATATGGATCTTAGCGTGAAGTGGTTCTAAGAAAATTTGTAAATGCAATTAGGGCGGAAAATTTTGATGGGTAGAATGTTATTGTAGCGTGTATCGTTTTTACAAAAATTAAATTTTTTTTATTTTTAATGTATTTTTATAACGAAAGTTTATACGAAATTTGCAGATTTTTTTTTGGTTGAACAACTTTTGTCTATCCATATTTGTTCGTACCTTGCGTCGTATTTCCACCATTTTTTTATTGTTAATGTTATTTTTCACGATTGAAACAAAAATTACGCATCTTACCAAAAATTGATTAATGAACAATGTGTAGCTTTTTTCTGAATGAACAACTTTTGTCTAGTAATTTTTTTCGGGGTTTGTGTCGTTTGTCCAAAAATTTAGTTTATTCCATTCTTAAATCAGTTTTGTACAAATGGAACAAAAACTACGCGCTTCATCCAAAATTAATGAATAACAAAGTGGATCTTTTTTGAGTGCACATTTTTTGTTGATTCATCTTTTTTCGTATCTTAGAAAGTCGTGCTGATTTTTTTTTAATTTAATAAATGCTTATTATCATCCTCTACAAAATGGTAAGTTTATTTTTTTCATTTCTGTTCCTATTTACTTCAATTTAATACAAGAACATCCCAAACGTCATTACCGTACGGCGTCCCAAACTCACTTTGCACAAGGATGAAGTGATTATCTCCTTTATTTTAGACAGTTATTACCTGGAAACGCTCAACGTATCACGTTTGTAAAGTTTAGATGAAGATAAATATAATTCATGCACATTTTCCAAGTCAAATAAATAATATTATAAAAACTTTAAAGTCAGTCCCTCGATTTTTGTTAATTTAGACGACATTACCATACGTCTTTTTTTCTAGTAAAATATTGTAGTTACAGTTGAGCCATAAACACATAAATATTGAACGTATCGTTTATTACAAGATTCTATAAAATTGAGCTCCAAATATTAACTCTTTTTTTGTGAATCCGATATTGTAACTGAAAAGAGCATTTCGACAACAGAAACGTCATTCACGTACAAAACAGTTCCATTTTCGAACAAAAAAGATAAGTTTTCAACCAAAAATGGAATGATTAAATTTTCCGCTAGAACATTACTTTTCAAAAGCGAAAAAAAAGGAATTAATAACCAATTGAATGCAACGAAAGAAGACGAATTTTGGAAAAAATATTTGCATTCTCAATTTAATATGTGAATTCTCAACAAAGAAGAATAATTTTCTAGCCAAATAGACGAATTTTCAACCAAATTTCAACAAATTCAAAAGAGAAAAATACAAATTTTGGACATTAAACCTGGAAAACGAATTTTCAAGCAGTTGTGTTTAACTAAAAAAGAAGAACTTTCGACAAAATAGTTGAATCCTCAACCAAACTGACGAATTTTCAACAAACAAGATTAACTTTCTACCAAAATAGACGATATAGTGGAAAATTCTTCCTTTTTGACAGGAAATTCAATTACTTAGTCGAAAATGAGTTTTTGTTTGAAAATGATTATTTTTCTAATAAAAATTTTACTTGGTTAAAATTTAATCTACTTTGTTAAAAGTTCACTTTTTTGGATGCAGACTAATCTTTTTAGTTGAAAATTCATCTTGTTGGTTAAAAATTCAAATGTTTGATTTAAAATTAACTTTTTTGTTGGAAATTCATATTTTTGGATTGAACAATTAAACTGCTTTGTAGAAAACTCGTCTGTCTGGATGAAAATGTGATTTTTCTTCATTAAAATTGCAGATACTTGAAAATTAATCTGTCGTGGTGGAAGATTTCACTACTTTCTTCAAAATTCGTCTTTTTTTGTGAAAATTCCATTACTTAGTCTAAAGTTGAACTAGTTTGGTTGAAATTTATACTTTTTTTCAAGGTATTTTCAAGAGCTTTAAAAAGCTTCAAAGGATTTCAAATGATTTGAAATATTTTAGGGTATTTTTAAAACATGATGAGAAATTTTCAAGTCCTTTAAAAAATGTCAAGGGATTTCAAAAGATTTTGAAGGATTTGAAATATTTAAGAGTATTTAAAGAGATTCCAAGGAATTTTTTATCGATTTCAATAATTTAAAGGGATCTAAAAAGACCTGAAATATTTTGGGGTAGTTTAAAAGATTGCGTGGCATTTTTCATTGATTCCAGTAATTAAAAGAGATTTTAAATGTTTTAGTGTATTTCAAAAGATTCCAGGGCATTTTTAAGGGATTTAGAGAATTTTCGGGTATTTTTTTGAAATTCAAAGGAAGTCTCAAGAGATTTCAAAAGATTTCAAAACATTTTTAATATATTAGGGTATTTAAAAAAAATTACAAGAAATTTTGAAGTGCTTTACAAAATGTCAAGGGATTTCAAACTATTCAGAGAATTTTAAATATTTTTTTGTATTTTTAAAAATTGCAATAAATTTTCAAGAGCATTGAAAAATGTCAAGGGATTTTAAAAGATTTTAAAGGATTTTAAATATTTAAGGGTATTTTAAAGGCTGTGTCTGGTCGTCCCAAAAAATTGGGGGAGTTCGAAAAGGGGTTTGACGACGAGACACTTCGTATTTTGGAATATTCCAAGAAATTTTTGATTCATTTCAGTGATTCGAAGGGATTTGAAGAGATTTGAAATATTTTAGGGCATTTCGAAAGACTTTGAGGCATTTTCAAGGGATCAAACAAAATTTTTGGTATTTTTTAGAATTAGAAGCAATTTTCAAGAACTTCAAAAAGTTTCAAATAATTTCAAAAGATCCTAAAGGATTTGAAATATTTCCAGGTATTTTTAAAAATTACAAGGTATTTTTAACTGCTTTAAAAATTTTCAGGGGATTCCAAAATATTTTGAAGGATTTTAAATATTTCAGGGTGTTTTAAAGGATTTCAAGAAATTTTTGATTGAATTCAGTAATTCAAAGCGATTCAAAAAGATTTGAAATATTTCAGGCTATTTTAGAAGATTGCAAGTCATTTTCAAGGGATTTAAGATATATTTAGGGGATTTCTTAGTATTTTAACAGATTTGAACAAATTTCCATGCAGTTGCAAAGAATTTATTACAATTTTCGAAATTATTATATCATCAAATTTCATAGAATTTCATGGGATTTTGTAATATTTTAATGGATTTCTAAGAATTTATTTACAAGAAGTGAAGAATTTCATAGAGTTTTTTATTTTTCCATTCCATTCGAATTCATTTAAAATTCACTCTGAATTCTTATTAATTCGATCTGAATTCTCTTCAATTCTTTTGAATTTATTGGAATTCTTTTTAATTTTTCAATTCAGTTAGATTCTTTTAAAGTCCACAAATTCTACACATTTTAATGGAGTTTTTAAAATACTTTCAGGTATTGTTCAATTCATCTTGAAATCTTTGAAACTCATTTCCTGGAATTTTTATCAATTTATTTGAAACTTACAAAATGCAATGAATTTCTTCATATTTTTGAATTGCATTCAATTCGCTTGAATTTTGTTTAATTCCATTAAATTATTCTCATTTTCCTTCAGGTCCCCTAAAGTCACTTCAGTTTCACAAAAATAAAAGCAATTGTTTTTCTTGGATTTTTAATTTTGTTTACAATTAATCTAAATTTAACTTTAATCGTTTTGAAATCTTATGAATTATATTGTTTTGAATTTTTTAAATTACAAGGAACATTAGTCACATTAGTCACTTGAAGTCATTACTTTGGTTAGAAACTATTCACTTTTGGTCAATTTTTTGTTTTAAATAGGTCACTTTTGCACTTTTTGTAAACTATGGGAAATGAGGGTAAGGGGAAGAGGGAAAGTGAGGATTGAATCGGTAGGAACAGTGGAAGGAATAAGGTGAAGCTAATTAGGGGAAGAAATATGAGAGGGTTGGGGAAGGCAGAAGAAGGGAAGTGTTGGCTGAGAAAGTGATAAGAGGAGGATGTAGATGAGGAAGAAATTAGGAAAGTAAGGGAAATTTTAGTTTAAATTGCGCGGGGAGGAGAATTGCGAGAGGAGAGGAGAAGTATGGCAATTGAGGAAAAATCAGGAAGAAGGAGTGAGGGAAAATTGAGAGAGGGGAAATAGAGAAAGTGATGGTGAATTATGGAAGCCAAAGTAAGGGGAAATGATGGAAAGAAACCTAGGGGAAGTTGGCGAAATTGGAGGAAGTATAGGGATGGGAAGTAGAGAAAGTGATGAGAAATTATGGGAGGAAAAGTGAAGGGAAGTATAGGAAGTGAGGGAAAGTAGGGGAAGTGCGTGCAAATAAGGCAAGGGAATGTAGGGGAAATGAGGTGAGGTGTGAGGAGGGAAATTAAGGGCAAATAAGGAGAAATGGGCGACCAGAAGTAGTAGGACTGAGGGGAAATAAGGAAGTTATAGTAAAGGAATTTAGGGAATATAAGTTCGGGGAAGTAAGGGGAGGGTTTTTAGGGGAATGTAAGGGAAATGACAAGAAGTATAGGCGACGGGACGGAAAATAAGGTGAAGGGAAGTAGGTGTAGTGAGGGGAAATGAGGCGAATGGAGCTAGGGAAACTGAGAAATTAGAGACAATGAGAGGAGAGGAAATTGGGTATACGGTCGTGAGGAGAAATGTGGGCTATGGAAGTAGGGGGAAGGCAGTGTTTGCTGGGGAAATGAGGCGAGAGGAAAGTAGATGAAGAAGTTAAGGAAGTGAGTGGAAGCAAAGGTTCAAGTATGAGGAGGGCACAAAGGGGTGGGGAGGGGAACTAGGGAAATGTAGGTTTCAAAATATTAATGTTTGAGGAAAATGGAAGAATAGTCAGGAAAAATCAGGGAAGTATGAAAATTAAGTCTTGCGGTCATCCTGATTATACATTAATCTTACATGATTAATGATGCAATTCGTCAGGGAAGTTGTTAAATGCATATTTTATGAATTATGTACGCATATTTCACGGATAAAAATGAAAAATGATCCGATTAAGATGAAACTCGAGCGTGTGCGTTGCAGAAGGGATTAGATAGCAGTAGAGAGCTGAGGTTTTGGCACTGGTCCAAATTTTCACCTATGCCTTCACGGTGGTAGCTTTGGTTTTAGTTTAATTTAGATGGTGGGATCATGACGTAATGTGTTTGGAAAGGTACTCGTCTTGTTAGACGCCACTTGACCGAGTAGTTGGGGTCGTAGATCGCTTTTCGCTTTTCTCGGTGCAATTTACACGTTCGCAGAAATTCGAACAGAAAATCGCGTAATTTTAGTTCATAGAATTCATCGAAAGTCAAATAAAACCATAGAAACTATGTTCTAAACTGGCCTCGTGCTGATCAAAAACTGGCGCGATACTAAAATACCACCGGTACTGGCATGGTAGTCTGGTACCAGTTGTTGGCCCCTGGTGTGCCAATAGTGGGCCAGTACAGAACTTCCGATTTCAAATAACTTCTACAGGGTTATTGCAAAATCCCAATTTCAAAATTTTCTGACTTTCCCTGACTAATTTTTAATTTTCCCTGAACCTTATAAATTTTTCTTTCAGGTATAAAAAAAATCTTGCACCTAGGAGATCAATAATGTTAATGGCAAAAAAGATTTGTTTCTAAATTTATCCTAAAAGCTTTTAGTGACAACAGCAGACTTCACAGCCCAAAATGATAGCTCTCAAAACAGGGGGAAATAGGGCGACTTTTCACAAAAATAGGGAAATAATAGCGGAATCAATTTTTGTAAATAAAATTATTGTATTGGTACCATATTGAATTGAATGTGAAACGTTTGAGATTCCAAGTCGGAATATATTGCTTTTTCAATTAACTAGTTGAATTTTCAACTAAAAAAGATTAGTTTTCCACCAAAGGAGATGAATTTTTTTAAACGAAAGAGTTGTGTTTTCAACCCACGGAAATGAATTTTTAACCACATGATCGAATTTGCACATTAGAGAGAATAAAGATCAACCAAAAACCTTCGCAGTTTTATCAAATAGTTGAATCTTGAAGCCGAAGAGATGAATTTTTGAGAAGACAGTTCAATTTTCGTCCAAAAAGTTTTAAACCAAAAAAGATGAATTTTCTATTCAAAAAGATTAATTTTCAATAAACCAGTTGAATTTTCGGCTGAAAAGATGACTTTATAATTACATAGGTGAAAATTCAACAAAATAATTAAATTTTCAACAGAATAGCTAAATTTTCATCAAAATAGTTGAATTTTCAAACCACTAGGCGAATTTAAGAAGAAAAGAGAAATGTTCAACTAATAATGGAATAGTTGAATTTTGATCCAAAAAAATAATTTTCTAATCAAATGATAAATCCCAAGCAATAAAAGAAATGAATTTTCATCAAAGTAGTTCAACTTTTAGTCAATAAGTTGAATCGCTAACAGAAAAACATGAATTTTCAACAAAAATGTAATATTTGATTTTTCAACCAAAAAATATTTTAAATCTTAATTAAAAACAGTTGAATTCTTCCGAAAAGACAAAATTTTACCGAAATAGTTGACTTTTTGCCAAAGAAAGATTTTACAGTCGAGAAGGAATAAAAATTTCAACCAATTTGTTGAATTTTCAAACCAAAAAGATGAATTTTTCACTAAATTTTCTTCTAAATAGATTGATCTTCAAGCAACAAAGTGAAATTGTCACAATGTAGTTTAGATTCAGCCAAGCAGTTGAATTAGAAAAAAAAAGTGAATTGTTCATAAAAAATGTAACACTTCATATTTTAACCAAAAAATATTATAATTTTAAATAAAAAGCAGTTGAATTATTCTAAAAAAGACGACATTGTAACCAAATAGTTGCCTCTTAAAATAAAAAAAGTTCAACTTTAGTCAATTAGTTTAATTGTTAGCAGAAGAGGATGAATTCTCAACAAAAATGTAATACCTGATTTTTCAACCAAAAAATATTTTAACATTAAATTTTCAATCGCAAAATATTTCCATTTTATATTAAAAACAGTTAACTTCAACACAAAAGTTGAATTCTTAATAAAAATTTCAAAAGTTAATACTTAAATCAACATAGATTTCACCGCAATCAAAGGAGAATAATTTTTAACCAAACGTTTGCATTTTTAAGCCAAAAAAAATTTCAAATTTTCTACAAAAAAGTTAATTCTGGAGCAAATACTTGAAATGTTAAAACAGAAAGACGCCCTTTCAACAAAACGGTTAATTTTTCAGTAAAAAAACTAATTTTGTCCCAAGCAGTTGAATTATCAACCCAAAAATATGAATTTTCAATGAAAAATACAATTTCTAAGAATATAGCTCAATTTTCGATTGAAGAGATGAATTTTCAACTGAAAAGATCAATTTTTAACTCTACTTATGGATCTTCAACAAAAAAATTAATTTTCAACATAGGATTTCATTTTACAACTAAGCAGTTGAATTTCCAATCGCAAAAGATTTTAATTATATATGAAAAACAGTTGAATTGAACCCAACAACTTGAATCTTCAATGACAAATTTAAAAGTTGATATTTGAAACGGCAAGGATTTTATATTTAAATCTGGAACAATCCAATTGAACAGAAAAATAAAAAAATTAATATGGATATGAATTTTCAGCCCAAAAAGACGCACTTTCAACAAAATAGTTTAATTTTTAAGTGTAAAAAATTCTATCAAACAGTTGAATTATCAAATCAAAAATAGGTATTCTCAACAAAAAAGTAAATTTTCACCCAAATAGGTAAATTTTCACCTAAAAACGATCAATTTTTAACAAAAAATGGAATGTTAAGATTTGTTGGTCAAGGAATTAATTTTCAACAACAAAAATTTTCAGTCAAAGAGATGAATCTTCAACGAGAAATAATTTTTTCACAAATTAGCACAAATCTAATTTCGTTTCTACAAAATAACAGACTTCTATTATCTCAATAAGAAAATAACGCTCATGCTTTTTTGTCAGAAATTACATTTTTTTTTTGAAATCTTATGTCGTAATGATACTGACCCATAACTTTCAACCATAGTAAGCTTTCAGTTGAGAAAAGTAGTTTTAAGCAAACAAATACATTTTCAACAAAATAGTTAAATATTCAACAAATAAAATTAATTTTCAAGAGAGTAGTTCAACTTTCGACTAAAAAAGATTAACAATTCAAAAGAATCAATTTGTAACCAAAAATAGTAATATTTTCTAATTGTTTTCTGATAATTCAGATTACATTGAGCAACAAATTGAGAAAAAGGTGAAGTTTCTTGAAAACAGGTGGGAAAAAGTAAAATTATTTTAAAAAGAGGAATAGGGGAAAGAGTGTGAAGCCTGGACAACAGTTATACCAAATTTTATAAACTTCAACTTCTGTTTGTCAAAAATTACCTGACTCTTTCCAGTTTTTTTCCTGAAATTCCCTGAATTTCCCTAACCAGTCTCAAATTTCCCGAATTTCCCTGACTTTCCATAATTACCTGACCTGTAGCAACTCTGTTCTAATTTTTAAGATAAAATAGTATTCAACGATTTTTTTCATAGCAAGCAATAAGTTCTAGCAAGAGAAGGTTGCTCTGATTACAATTTCAATTATTAAACTCACCTGAGAAACTCGCTCTATTTGCGTTGAAGTGACTTCCTGTACGGTTGTAGACCCTCTCACCAAAGTCCGACTCAAAAATTCGGAAAATTCTGAAATTTTAAATATTTCGATTTCTTTAATTAGGTCAATCAGGCTATAAGGTATGAGTAATTAATTTCTTATGTTAGATTTTGCCTACTACTGGGCAAATACCTTTCTGGAGAAAAGAGAAAAAATCTACCTGGGCCCGGATTCGAACCGGGAGCGCCACTATTCACAAGTGGAGCGTTAACCAATTACGCCACCGGGGCCACAGCAGATACGTTCTCGGTTCGAATCCAGGCGGAGGCAGATTTTTTCTTGTTTCTCCATAAAATTATTTGACCAGTAATCGGCAAAATTTAACATCAGAATCTAATTATTTAATTAACCTGGTCTACAAAATAACATCAATACTCAAATATGAGAAATAGGTGTTAAAAATTCATAATGGAAATTTTCTTACCTTTTTTCCTACCGGCCATGACGTTAAGAGTCACGAATCGTCATTATTCTGAAACACACCAAATTTCGAGACCTGCATTAATTAACTTTTACGAAAATCGAAGAAATACAAAAAATTTTTATTTACGGGCATCATCAATCGTACGCTACGCGGCCGAGTAGTTTTTTAATTTGACGGGAAAAATAATTTTGAAAAAAAAAATTTTGTATAACTATTCACTTTTCAAGTTTATTTCTTTATTTTTTTATATTATAAATATTATAGTTAAATTTTCGACCAGAGATTAATCTTGAACCAGGAAAAAAAAATTTTGAACAATGTGGTTCAACTTTCAAGCGTAGTTGAATTTCCAATCCAGAAATATGAATTCTCAGCAAAAAATGTGAGAGTTTATATTTCTACAAAGAAAGATTTCAATTCTTAATCAAAAACAATTTAATTGTACCAAGAAATATGAATTATCATTCAAAAAAGTTAAATCCTCAACCAAAAAAGAATAATTTTCAATAAGTTGCAATTTTAACCAAAAAAAAAAAAAAAAAATGAAATGTTTCCTAAAAGAGATGAATTTTCAAACCATATAGACTAACTTCTCACCTAAGACTTGAATTTTCAACAGCAAAAGATTTTTCCGTCCCAAGAAAGAAAGAAAAAGTTTGAAAGAAGGAGATGAATTTTCAACTAAAATGATGAATTTTCAGTCAAACAATTAATTTTACGAATTAGTTTAGCTTTTAACCAAGTAGTTGAATTCTCATCTAAAAAAATTAATTTTCAAGCAGCTGCATTTTTATTATTTTTTCACCAAGAAAAACGATTTTTCTGAAAAATAATTAATTTCCTTAACCTGAAAAGATGAATTTTCAACAAAAAGTTTAATTTTTTACCAAATACGTGAATTTTTGTCCAAGAAAATCAATCTTCAACCAAAAACGACGAATTTTCAACAAAATACATTACTTTCGTCCTAAAAAGACAAATTCTCAACCAAAAATGTAATATTCACACTTTCAATTAAGAAAATCACAAATGAAAAAACTAGTTTTTAATAAATTAGTTCAATTTTCAACGAGGCATGAATCTTCAACCAAAAAAAGTATTTCTGAACAAAGTATTTAGTTAAAATTTTTAAGAACTGTAGTTTAATTTCCAACCCACAAACTTGAATTCTCAACGAAAAATGCAGTAGTTTATATTGAAACTAAAAAAGATTTTATTTATAAATCTAAAACAGTTTGGTTCTAACAAAAAAGAGAAACTTTTATTGAAGAAGTTAAATCCTCAACCAAAACAGATTAATTTTCAACTACAAAAGGTTTTTCTGTGCATTTTTTAACAAAATATTTCCACTTTAGACCAAGTTGTTAAATTCTCTACCAACAAAGATTAATTGTTAAGTAGTTGATTTTTTTTTCACCAAAAGGGACAAATTTTCTATAAGAAAATGAATTTTCTGAATAAAAATTATGAAATCCTAACAGAAAGTTCATTTTTCGACCAAGTAAATTCATTTTCTACCAAAATATACGAATTTTCAACAAAAGACGGTAAATGTTGAACTAAAAAATATAAATTCTCAATCAAAAATGGAATAGTTACATTTCAATTAAAAAAATAATAATAATTTCTACTATAATACTAATTTTTAACAAAATTGTTCAATTTTCAGCCAGAGATGAATCTTCAACCAAAAAAAGGATTGCTGAACAAAGGAGTTCAACTTTCAACCAAGTGTAGTTGAATTTTCCATCCAAATAATTGAATTCTCAACAAAAAATGTGATAGTTGATATATCAACTAAAAAAGATCCTAATTATAAATAAAAAAAAAAGTTTTATTCTATCCAAAGAGAGAAATTTTCATTCAAAAATCAAATCCTCAAACAAAACAATTTTTAACCAAATACTTGAATTTTCGAAAAAAAAAAGAAAATTTAGTTATTCACTTTAAAACTTAAAAAATTCTTAAAAAGCTTCCAAATTTTTTGTTTGCAATCTTAAAACAAGTAGATTATGTTTTAGATTTTTTTAAATCCTTTCAAGCACTTCTAAAGCTTTTGAATATCTTTCATATGAATTCAGTTTTTTTTTTATTTATAAATTTCTCCAAAAAATTGTTTAAGAATCTTCCAGATTCTTTTTCGACATATTTGGAAATCTTCGAAACTTGAAATTAATCTTTTAAAATGAAATCTGAATCATTAAAATTTTTTCCAGGAATCTCATTGTCGGTACCGCGGCAGCGAAGATTTTTTTACCGGTACCATAATTCCATTTTTCTCATGTCTTTAAAATTGTGAAAAAGTTTACAAGTTATAGTTAGTAGCATTTACAACTTTTTTGTCCCTCATCAATAATATTTTTTATAAACATTGATTAATTTATGTTATTATGAAATAAAAAATTATTTATTTGAATATTTTGACTTACAAAATTAACTTTGCAGAGAATTCATATGCGAGATCACGTCACTAAAATTCTCAGAATTTTTTTTTCATATAATAAACAATTTGTTTGTTATTTTGTATACACTCAATTGAAATATGTCAATCTAAGGTAAACGTCCCAGTAATCGTGACCATAAGAGATTTCATCGACTTCAAATATTTAGAAAATTGTTTTTGTAGGATTATTTGAAAAATTATTGGTACTGAGTGAAGCATTACACATCCTGGAATATTAAAAAAATTGTTCTTACATTATATTTAATATTACTTTTTATTTATAAACAATTAAAAGTCGAAAAGCACCGATGTCCCAGTTATCGTGATTTCCAAATCTGTCATGTACTAGTAATCGTGAGTCGTTGTCCCAGTCTTCGTGAAAAAGGTTAAGCTTTCTTGAAATCAGTTTTTAGCAATTTGGAGGTGTATTTTAAGTGTATTTTTGTTTTTTTACTATACTTTAATGAAATGAAAGATCTATTGTTAGTTTTATATTGATTGAGACCTCTGTGATGAAAGCCGTCGAAACAACCTCAAAATCGAATCGTCTGATAGTTCTAATAAGTCTGATGGACTCTATGAAAATTAATCATAATGAAAATGAATTTTCTTTTAAAATGTTTAATTTTTATTTCAGTTAAAAATATTATCGAATAAAATTAATATTTTATTCATAAGAAATAAAGTGATCACAAAAATAAGTCGAGATAAATATTTATTAGAATTTTTATCACGATAAGTAATAACGACAATACTGAAATTCTTTTATAATACTGAATATTATAATTAAAAATCATTAACATTTTAAGTAACTAGATGTAGCACACGAAATATGATCAAATGCAGTGACCAAAAAAATGAGGTTATTTTCTGTTTACGTTGTCACAATACTAAAACTATCAATAATTATATATCTATTACACATTTTTCTTTATATAATACAGTATAGATTAATGTTATCTAATGAAAAATTACTCAATAAATATTAACTTCACCGAAGAATGATAATAAACTCAAAAATTGATAATGAAATCTCTAAACTGATTCAAATATTTAACATCACCTTTTTTCAGTTTTAAGCACTAATTTATATTACGATTACTACTCACAGTAATAAGTCAGTTCTCCGATTTCATTTCATACCTTTTTGAAATTAATTAAATTATTATTTGTAACGAAATATGGAAATAAAATGTTGACAGAGTCGTCCTAGTCTTCGTGACAGGTCACGATTACTCGAGCAACTATGCTTTTGAAATGTCCCTATAATCGTGACCGATATTTCTTGAACGAGAAGGTACTAAATTAAGATTTTACTTTATTTTATGAAACAAAAATTATTTTTTATTACAAAAAAATTATTTTCGTCCCGATAAACTAATTTCTTGACATCGTAAAAGCTTTATTAAAGAGACGCCTTTCCTAACCAAAATGTTAAGCTATTTTCCACGTTTCGTGATTCATCGCCACCGGCAATACAAATGAATTTTTTTTACCCATGTGCACTATTTGTATAAAAAAACTAATTTGGTTTCCACAACAAGCATTGTTCAACCTGGTTCAAAAATATTTTAGGATTGTATTTTTATGCGGAAAATACTTAATTCTGGCGTTTACACCTCAAAACTCACGATTACTGGGACCGTCCCGATTACTGGGACATCTACCTTAAATTGAAAGTTTTCAAATACAAATTCAGTTAATTTTTTGTTTTCGAAAATGGTCACTCTATATTGACGAGCATCATTTAAAAATAAAGTTCCACTAATCTTGACAGTGCCGCCACCTCGCAACGCGAGAAGGAACCGGCATATTTTGGATTTTATTTTTGGTTCACGCGCGAATGATCAAAGTCGTGTTTTTTAAGCCGTTGATAAGTTATCGACACTACTGTTGTTATTTTTTGGTTCAAAAATATTTTTCCAGCTTATCAGAATTTTTAAAAAGTATATTCAAGTTGAAGGGTAGCACAATTATGCTAAGACATAGAAAATTAATAAGATATTTTGAATTGATAATTCTCCACCCCAGACATGGTTTTTTGTTTTTGTATTTACATCTGACAATCCAAGGAGCATGTTTTTTTCTAGAAGAAAAAGGTAGCTGTGTTCTATATAACAGTTGTTACATTTAGGTGACAGTTTTTATGTTACCATTTCAGAACAATAATATCATAGACGTTATGTAAAATTTCTAAAGGCTGTCACAGAAATTCTGTGACATTGGTTCCTGATAAATTCTGTATAACTCTAGTGTAACGGTGTTACATCTCCGTCATGGAACACACATACAATTGAGTTATAATTTTAATTATAATGTAATTTAATTATAAATGTTGACTTAATCTCTAATACAATTTTTATTCAATCAAGTAAATATATGTAGGTTGTGAGACTTGGCCATAGGTGTGATTTACCCCGGTTATACTGGGGGCTATTCATATTTTTCAGATGGCAGTCGCTCTTAGTGGGACCCTGCGGTGGTTGTTTAACTCCTTTTTAAAAATTATATACATTAGGGTGGTTGAAAAAAATCGACTATTTTTTTTCGAAACCCCCACATAAAAACTTCCGGGAAGGTGTAAAAAGACGCCTGTGAAAATTAGAGCTTTTAATATTTATATGTAGAGGTCGCTCATCGCGAATTTCAATTCCCGATTAAATAGCATGTGGAATGTTTTTTTTTTTAATTTGCAGTTTTGTAACTTTTGAACGGCTTAATGGATTGCTAAGGCCATAACATATTTTTATGGGAAATTTGACGCTCTACAAAAAAGGTATGTATTGATTTTTCCATAAATTTATTCCTTCAAAAGTTATTCAAGGTTAAAGTTGAACACATGATAAATTTATCGTTTTTTCTCAATTTTTGGTTGAAATTTGAAATTTATCACTAATTATCTGAATTGTTTTTTCGGAAATATAATAGTTTGAAATGTTCTCTAAAAAACAATAATCTAACTCAAATCATCACATTATCAAGTTGGACATTGTTTGAAAATTTGTCTTTTATTGTTCTGCTTTTAATAAGAAATAACTTTTAAATCATTAAAGTTGATAATGTGATGATTTGAGTTAGATTATTGTTTTTGAGAGAAAATTTCAAACTATAAAATTTCCGAAAAAACTATTATGATAATTAGTGATAAATTTCAGATTTTTGCCAAAAATTAAGAAAAAAACGATAAATTTATCATGTGTTCAACTTTAACCTTAAATAACTTTTGAAGGAATAAATTTATGAAAAAATCATAAGAGACCATTTTGGTAGAGCGTGGAATTTCCTACAAAAATATGTTGTGGCCTTAGCAATTCATTAAGCCGTTCAAGAGTCACAAATCTGCAAATTAAAAAAAAAATCACATGCTATTTAAATGGGAAATAGAAATTCGCGACGAGCGACCTCTAAATATTAATATTAAGAGGTCTACCAACCTAATATATATATATATATATATATATATATATATATATATAACATTGTTCTACATCTATAAAATAACACTATTCTGTATCTATTATATAACAATGTTTATTTCTAAATAAATAATACACTTTTTTAAATTATTAAAATTCTTCTGAGTTT
This sequence comes from Andricus quercusramuli, assembly GCA_932178445.1. Taxonomy (NCBI): domain Eukaryota; kingdom Metazoa; phylum Arthropoda; class Insecta; order Hymenoptera; family Cynipidae; genus Andricus; species Andricus quercusramuli. The sequence goes on along the minus strand of CAKNXH010000664.1, from coordinate 232,914 downwards.
TTCGATTCGAAAAATACTTTCTGTGAAGTTCAAATGCATTTTCTGAGGTCTGTCTCATAATTTTATATTATTATTATTATTATTATACCATTAAGCCATTTCCCTTTCGGGGTAGGCGTGACTTGCTCGGTTGGAAAGTAGTGGGATAGGTATATAGGTGTAAAGTAGGTCGTTATATGGTATAAGGTAGATAGGTATGTAGGTATATGTGTTATGGTATAGATATTTTAGATTGATCTGGAGTTTTCGTGTTATTTATTCAAATAACACGTTCACTCCGCAACACTGCTCCGACCCAGGTTGCTGATCAATCTCTCTAGCGATCACCCCAAGTGAGGAGCCTCACAAAATTGTTATGTATGGTTCCCCACTTGGGCCCATTAGTATCCAAGGTCTTTGTTTCAGGCATCATTCACTTAATTGTCATTCTGCTTATAAACTATTTGTCGCCACACATTTCTGTCCTGGCATACTACTCTAGCTTCCTTTACGTCCATGCATTTCTTCATGCAAGCTCTTCTGTTCCTATGACTTCTTATGTCTTTTAGGATCAATGTCTCATTTACAGATTCTAACCATTCTTTCGGCGGTCTACCTCTGGGCATTCTGCCATTTACTTTACCTTTATATACTTGCTTCGTCAGTCGTTCATTTTTCATTCTTTCAAGATGTCCGAACCATCTTAACTGATTTCTTTCCCATATGTCAACTAGCGTGTCTCCTGTACCACATTCTTTGAGGATTATCTCGTTTCGGACTTTGTCCATCAGTGTTTTTCCGCATATTATGCGCAGAGGTTTCATGCCGATCGCGTTGATTTTTCTCCTGTCCTTTTCTTGACAGGTCCATGTCTCGCTACCGTATAGTACAGTTGGTACGAATATGGAATTATGTATGGCCATTTTAGCTTTTTTTGATATGTTTTTATTCGTGAGGATGGATCCTGCTCTACCGATAACCTGCTTACCCTTATTTATGCGCCTATCTAATTCCCCATCTATTTTTCCGTCGCTAGTGAATAGACTACCTAGATATACGTACTTGTCAACTTGTTCTAATCTCACATCATTTAGGACAATGTTGCATATTGTTTTCTCACTTTTTCCCTCA
>CAKNXH010000664.1:201339-231704 GCA_932178445.1 Andricus quercusramuli | reverse complement strand
CTGCGGGTGGGGGGGGAGATATCTTGCATAAGTTTCCTCTTTTTGATTAATTTGTTTGAATATGAAATATCGTGGCTTCCCTGGAAATCTTTGCAAACCTCTGATATCTCATGAATTCTTTTGAAAATTTTCTTAATACCTTCAAAATTTTCAAACTGTGTGGAAATTCTTTGAAATCCTTAGAACTCCATGGATATCGTATATAAGCTTTAGGAACCCCTTCAACCAACAGAATTGTTTGCCTTGGAAATTCCTTGAAATACTTTAAAAATTGAGAAAATTCGTTCAGGTTTTTTGAGATTCCATAAATCGCTTGAAATCCTTAAAATCCCATTAAAGTTCCTCATAATCCTTTGAAAAAATAAAAAAAATTGATTAGCATTTCGAACTCGAAAGTTCATTGCCTCACTACCCGATTCGGGTAGTGTTTCTAGGTGGATAAATACTACCAGTGTGGGTCCACCACACCCACGACGGGTCAACACCACGCAGTATTCCCCGAACGGTCACCCATCCAAGTACTAACCGCGCCCAACGCTGCTTAACTTCAGTGATCTTACGGGAACATCAAAACTATTTTTTAACTATAACTTTAACTTAACTTTATAACTTTAACTTTTCTTGAAGTGCTTGAATTGGATCAAAATTGTAATCTAAAAACAATTGGTTAAAATCCTTGAAATACTTGGAATCGCTTGAAATCTTCAGAATCCCAATAAAATCTCTCATAATCCTTTGAAACTCATAGAAATCCCTGAGAATCTTTGAAAATTGAGTAAAATCCTTGAAATTCCGTTAAATATTTCGAAATCTTACGAAATTTCTTGAAATCTTTGAAATAACTTTATAACAATTGAGCTTCCTTGAAATCCCATGAAATACTTTTAAAATTGTGGAAATTTCATAAAATTCTTTGAAATTTCGTGAAAGCGCTTGAAATTCTTGAAATCGCTTGGAATCTTCAAAATCCCAATAAAATTTCTCAGAATCCTTGAAATTTCCTAGAAATCCCTGAAAATCTCTGAAAATTGGTTAAAATCCTTGAATTTTGGTTAAATTTTCCGAAATATTACGAGACTTCTCGTAATCTTTGAAATTTCTTCAAAACTATTAATTTCCCTTGAAATCCCATAAAGTCCTCTAAAAAATGTGGAAGTCTGATACCATTTTTTGTGATTTCATAAAAAAGCTTAAAACAAAAAAAAATCGCTTGAAATCTTAAAAATCCCATTAAAATTCCCTGCCATACTTTAAAATTGATGAAAGTACTTCGATATCTGTCCAATTAAAATCCGTGAGTTTTTTTAAACTATTTCGAAATCCGTGGATATGATTTGGAATTTTTAAAAATCCCATAATATCTTTTAAAATCCCCTGAAATCATCAATACCCCTTTAAATACCTTAAAATTAATTGAAACTTCTTGAAATTCTTTTTTTTTTTTACTTAGTTTTCCTCAAAATTTTCCTTAAAATCCTTTTTAATGCACGGAAATCGTTCCATTGGCATTGAAAATTCCGCGAAATCCCTTGAAATCCTTTATGATATTCGAAAACCCTTTGAAATTTTGTTAAGTCCTTTGAAATCTCTTGAAATTTCTTAGAATCCCTTCAAAATTTTTAAAATCACTTGAAATACTTTCTAATCCGCTGAGACGTTTTCAAATCCATGAGAGCCTCCCACTCACATAATTTCTTTTCTGCACTTTTCCTACATTCCCCTAATCCCTCTTCCCTCACTTCACCCTACTCACCCTAATTTCTAATAATTTCCCACCGCTTTTCCCACTTTATTCCCATCCCCTCTTTTCCACTAATTTGCCATCACTTCTCCTACATTCTCTGCTCTTATTTTGCCTCACTTCCCCTTCTCTAAATTCCCCACTTTTTTCGTAAATTCCCTTATTCTGCTTTCCTTCATTTCCCCTCCCTTCCCTCCCTTCCCTTATTTACCTTCCTTCCATTTCCCCTCACTTCCCCTACTTGTTTTTCCTAAATTTTCCCTCACTTCACCCTTCATTCCCTTCCCAAAAATTGCATTTCTCCACTTCCTCTCCCCCTCGCTACCCAGCTGATACTTCCCTTCCCCTACATCATATTCCCCAGCCCTCACTTGGCCTCCCCAACTCACCCTTATTCTTAATCATTTTTCGAACTTACCCTTCCTAATTTCCCCTTATTTCCACTCCCATACACGGAGAAAATTTGTTCATTAGAATTTACCCAATTAGTTAGGTAAATGGAGGACATTACTGCACTTAGATAAAGTTTACAATTATTTTAGGATTTAATACAAAACAGAACTATAAATAATACAAAAGGGTTATGTAAAATCTCAAGTTCGAAAGTGAAAAATCTGATATGTAATAATTGATATAAGGATTGTATTATTTTAATACCAGTATATTATAAAATAACGCGAAGTATTGTAAATTTTCATCAAATGAGTGATAAAAAGTTTACTTTTGTGTGATATTAACGATTCACTTAAAAGAAAGTATAGATTGCAGAATTTTTAAAGAGATTCTCACTTCTATTAGGAGAGGAATTACACAACAGTAAGGTAAAATGAGACTCGCTAGGGACGTCAACTTTCTCAGGGCTAAAGTTTAAAGCCAAGTCCCCCGTAGACACTTAAACATTTTTAAGTTTCGGTTTATACTGTAGAATTTGAGAAAATATTCAAATATATATAATATCCTTTTATCTCAGTAGATAATACTCATTAAGTCACTTAATCAAAGTAGAATGTATTTAAAAATTGACGTATAAGGATGCGGGTGATAAAAAAACATCGGACGGCACTGGACAACTGACTTTGAACTTCGAGGCGGGAGATGCCCGAAGACTAATGTTTAAAAACAAGGTTGAATTTCTAACGAAAAAATATGAATTCACTACCTAAATAACTTAATTTCTCATAAAAGAGAAAATGTTTCTAACAAAATAAGTGAATTTTCAACTTGAAAAGATCAATTTTCTAGCAAAAATGAAGTAGCTAGAAGTAGTAGAAATGAACTTTCAACTAAAATAATGCACCTTCAATCAAAAACAATAAAAAAAAAACATGTCACCAATTAGGTAAGTTTCCAAACAAACAGATGAATCTTCGATGAAAAAAAGACAAATTTTCATCTAAAAAATAAATTTCAAACAAAGAATAGAATAGTTTAATTTTCAGAGAAAGAAATAAGTTTGTGAAATTGTGAACAAATAAAATGAATTTTCAACAGAATAGTTAAATTTTCAACGCAAAAGATGTAATGGCTATGAAAAAAAATAGAAAAATGGAGTATATTTGAATTTTTAGTTGGAAAAATGAATTTTTCTTTAAAAAAGTTAATTTTCAATATAAAAAATTATTTTCAACTGTAGAAATGAAAATTCCAACCAAGAAGATTAATTTTCTACTAAAAAAGAAAATATTTTTAAGAAAATACATGAATTTTCCATCAACATTTTTCATTTTTAATGGAATTTTCAACCCAATAGTTGCCTCTTCAACGAAAAAGGTTGAAAATTTCCAGAAAGAAAATTTCAACTAAATGGATGAAGTTTCAACTAAAAAACATAAATTTTTAACAAAGTATAGAATAGTTTAATTTTTAGTTAGAGAAATAAGTTTTTAAGCAAATAAAATGGATTTTCAACTGAATAACTGAATTTTTTACCAAAAAGATTAAATTTGAATGTAAAAGAATCTCGATAAGAAATTGAGTTAAATTTTTAGGTTAAAAAATTAATTTTCAATAAGAAAAACTATTTTTTAACCAAAGAAATTAAATAAAATACATGTATTTTAACTAGAAAGGTTATTCTATGCAAAAAAAGACAAACTTTCAACAAAATAGATAAATCTTTAACTGAAAAAACTAAATTTTCAACAAAAAATATATTAGTTAAATTTTCAGATAGAGAAATAATTTTTTGAGCAAATAACTTTAATTTCCGTAGAAGTATTTAAATTTTAGAAAAAACAAATAAATTCTCTTCAAAAAGATCAAATGTCTGTAGAAAAATTTCAAAACAAAATCGAGTTGACTTTTATTTGAAAAAAAAATTTTCTTAATAAAAAAAACTAATTTTCCACCAAAAGAAAGAATTGTGAGTAAGTGGAAAAAGTTGGAATTCATATTGAATTCACTAGAGGAATTTCCTCGCTATTATACGGAAACTTCTGTAAATCATGTACAAAGTTCTCAAATCATATAAGATTTTCTGTAAAATCTATAAAAAAATGTTGGAAAATGAACAGAGTTCTTTTTCTAAAGAAAGAGCCATGAGTGCGCGCTTAGCACTCATAATGTTCTATTATTTTTAAAACGTAGACCATGCAAAAGTTTGAAGTATTGAAAATCAAATAATTTAAAGTTTCAAGGTTAGAAAATTTGAAATAAAAAATTATTTAATATTTTTATTTACTTCCGACAAATTTCTAAGCCCGCCAATTGATAGAATGTTACAATAACAAATTTCGATGAAACGGGGATCAGATATTTTTTTGTACGGCCCTGACGTACTTGTACTTTAACTTTATAGCCGAGATTTTTTTCCCGATATTCTAACTGTTAGGTTAGCCGTGAGGTTTAGTTGTTAGGGATACAATGCGTTAAACGTAGCTTGGGTGGTTCGAAACCCGTCACAGCGTTTTCGATTTTTAATAGCGTTAATATCGTTAAAAGCGTGCGACTATATCGTATGTAATGTATCGTAATTTAATGTAATTGTTTAAGTTAAATTGTGTATATGTACCAACAATATACTTATGAATTGTACGATATGTGTGAGCATGTGTTTGTTAGTAGTGGATGACCTTCCACAGAATCAGTTTGTAGCAAGAATGTTTTTTTTTGCTGGCGCACGAAATTTTACATGACTGGGATTTAGAATTCACATATTTAGAGAGGTAGACTTTGTTTTCTAGGATTGAAACTGTACCTAACAGTTCGACTCATTTTACCTAACTGGTAGGTAATCGACATCTCATTTTACCCAACTGTCAGGTAATCTCTGATATCTTGTTGTATTATTTCTTACTGAATCGCGAATTAAATTTTAATGAATTTATATTAATAATTCATATTTTCACATCAAATATTACCCTATTTCATTTTACATGACTGAAAGTGAAATTTTAATATAATGCCGTAATATCCTCCGTTTACCGAACTAAGTTATGCAACATTTAACACACAAATTTTCTCCGTGTAATTATCCATAGTTCCATCATCTCACTTCTCCTCCCCTACTCACCCTTAGTTCTAATTATTTTCCCTACTTCCGATCAATTACACTTTTTTCACCTACTTCCCCTCCCCTTATGTTTACTCACTTCCCCCGGGGAAGTGAAGATCTTGGATATTGGACAAAAACGAGATTTACTTGAAAAATAATTAAATGGAATTGAAATGTAATGGAGATCAAGAATTTGTAATGAAAAAAGTCGATTGAGACGAGACGATCATCTCGTCTGATTGTGAGTGATCGTTCGTCTCGATGTGATAACTATCATGTTCACGGTTTTGATTAAATGTGAAGAGATCTTAGAAAAAATTTGAAATCACTGACATGCATCTCCACTTCCCCTACTTTTTCTCCTTTTATTCCCCACCCAATTTCCCTCTCCTCGTCTCCTCTAATTTCCCATCACTTCTCCTACATTTCCTGCCCTTATTTTGCCTCACTACCCCTTCCAAAATTTCGCTTCGTTCTCCCTAATTTTCCTCGCTTCCCCTATTTTCCCACCGTTAATTTCGCCTCACTTCCCTTGCTTTCCCTCCTCTTATTTCCCCTCCCTTCCCCGACTTTTCTTCCCCTCATTTCTCCTCACTTCCCTCATTTTTCTTTCTAGCATTTTCCCTCACTTCCCCTACTTTCTCTTACCTAATTTCCTTTCACTACCCCTACTCCCAATTTACTCAATTCTCCCTACTTTCCCTCCTTGGGAAAAATTACGTCGGATGGACGGACATTCTTCCAAGACTATGAGGGTTTCTGCCCGGGGCTACGAAACCCTAAAAATTGGCATTCTCTCTGAAATTGTGCTAGGTAATTTCTTCAAACTCTTCAAATATTTTAAAATCATGAGAAAATTGTGAAACAATTTGTAATTCTCTAAAATACTTTGGTTTTCTTTGAAATACCTTAAAATCCCTCCAAATCTGTGAAAATTCTGTCAAAAGAAGTTTACAGTGTAAATATTTAACATATTGTTAATAATATATTGAGTAAAAAATAAAAAATATTACATAAAAAGGGGGTGGGGTCAAAACAATTTTACGAATCTTTGCAAAAGGGGGTCTAAAAAGTCAAAAAATCATCCTTATGTAATTAATGGATGTTCCGTGATCAATAAAAAGAACATCAAAGCATTTAAACATGAAGCTGACGAGCAGTTAAGCAAAATCTATTTCCGACTCGCCGAACGGAACTCACTTGAGGATTGGTTGGCGTGTGGGTCTGCGGGGTTGGCCGCATTTTCTTCTCTTTTACTCAGTTAATTGGGTCATGTGCGTTATAAATTTTGATCTTTCCAAAAATTTTATGACTATAAGTGAACCATCGCATAAATAAAAGAAAGAGACCTTGTCCTGATTTTTGAAGATCATTCGCATTCATTTTTGAGTTGATGGTTACAAAACTACCCGGTTCCAAAACAAAATTAAAAAATCTTTATACAGTTGAACAGATTTGTTAAAAATTCATTTTTTTGGTTGAAGATTGACCTATTTTCTTGAAAATTAATTTTTTTCTTCTTTGAAATAGTTTATTTTCTTAACTGAAAATTTAACTATCCCATCTTTGGTTAAAGATTGATCGTTGTTAGTTAAAGATTCAACTGTTTTCTAGATAATTCGCTTTTTTGGCTTGAAACTTCAACAATTTGAATAACATTTTTTTTCTCTCTTGGCTCAAAAATCTTTTTTGGATGAAAATCAAACTATTTTGTTGAAAATAAATCTTTTGTAAGTGTATACAACTGTTTTTTATGTAAACTGTAAACATGTTTTGTTTGAAATATCAGCTAATAAAGTTTTTGTTGAGAATTTATCTTTTTCAATAGAATACAACTGTTTTTCATTGAAACATAAATTATTGAAATTTTCGTTGAGAATTCATCTTTTCTAATAAAATTCAACTGTTTTTGATTTTAAATTAATCTTTTTCTTGCTTGAAATATCATTTTATCTGGAAATTTATTTCTTTGAATGAAAATTCAACTATTTTATTGAAAAATCGTTTTTTGTTGAAAAATTAATTTTTTCGAATGAAAATTCAATATTTTTTATTTTTTCAGATGTAAAATATTTTCTTGTTGAAAAATTAACTATTTTGTTGAGAATTCGTCTTCATGTATTAATTCGGCAGTTTTTAATTTAAAATCAAAAAACTTTTTGTGTTGAAATATCAACTATTGCATTTTTCGTTCAGAATTCACCTCTTTTAGTTGAAAATCCTACTATTTGTGAAAATTCAAATATTTTGTTGAAATTTTATTTTTTAGTTGAGGACTCATTTCTTTGGTTGAATATTTGTTCGCTTCTTTGTTGAAAATCAATTTCTTGAACCACACGTTTAACTTTTTATATTTTTTTAAATTGAAAATTGATAGTTTTCAGTTGAAAATGTAACGATTTGGTTGAAAATTAACTTTTTTTTGAAAATTCCTATTTTCAGGTTGAAAATTTCTCTTTTTTGTAAAAAATTAGTTTTTTAAGGCTTAAAATTCAACTGTTTTGTTAAGAGAAGGTCTTTTCTAATCGAAAATTTAACAGTTTTGATAAAAGCTTAATCTTTTTATAAAAAAGTCATCTTTTTTGGCAAAAAATTCAACTTTTTTGTTACAAGTTTCCTTTATTTTTGGATAGAAACTTTCTTTTAGATTGAACATCCATCTTTTGTGGTAGAAAAGTTCTATATTAACAATTCATCTTTTTTCTTAAAAACTCAACTATCTTTTAAAAAATTCCTCGTTTTGGTTTGAAGGTTCAACGATTTGGTGGAAAATGCAACTGTGTTTTGTTGAAGCCTAATCCCCTTTTTTTTAATTCGACCATTTGTTAATAAATAAAAAATTCAACTATTTGGTTATATGGTTTGCATGAAAAAATGAATAATATTCAATATGAAACACCAATTTCAGTCAAAGAATTCATTCCCTTATTATTCCGCCATTTTTGTGAAAAAAAACTCCCTATTTCGCTTGTTTAGAGAGCCAGCATTTTGGAATGTGAAATATGAAAGTTTAAATAAATTAGTCAAAATTTATCTATTTACAAGTCGTAAGAGCATTAGGAACACTGCCAAAATACATTTGTTGACATGTTTATGTCGCGGGCATAAAATTCAGAAGAATCTTGTACGAAATTTTCACCTGGCGTCCACGTGCCTGGTTTATTCAGGTATTCAGAAGAATACTCAACGATTCTTCTAAACGGCTGAAGCGTTTTAGGCAATTAAGAGAAACCAACCATAGAGCATTGAATGGCTATCTAACATTTAATTTTTATTTTTGTCTAATTAATGAAATATATTTTTACAAAATCATAAATATAATGATTTCATGTCATATATTTGAAAAGTCGCATTTTCAAAAAAAGACATAAACTTCTGACCAAATATTTGAATTTTCAACCTCGAAGATTACTTCTCTATCAAAAGACGAAATTAAAATAATTTACATACATTTTTCAATAATTGTAAATAATTATTAACAAAAAATGGTGTAGTTAAATTTACTTTTAATGGAATTGATTTTCAATACGAATCCGAATTTTCTACAGAACAGTTTAATTTCGTACCAAATAGTTGAATTTTCCACCAAAGTTTCCAATTTTCAAGAAAAAAAGAAGAATTTTTTCTACAAAACAGTTGAATTTTAAACAAAAAACTTGATTTTCAATTAACCAGTTAAATCTTCATCAAAATAGTCCAATTTTCACTTTAAAATTTCTAACCAAAATCAAAAATTAGTTTTTAACACAGAAGATTAACTTTTTACCAAAAAAAGATGGATCTTCAACAAAATACATAAATTTATAACCAAATAGTTGAATTTTCAACGTAGAAGAATACTTCTTCATCAAAAAGACGAATTTTCAACAATTTACTTAAATTTTCAACTAAATAGTTTAAATAATGGATATGGTAATATAATATATAATAGTGAAATCTGTAAACTAAAAAAGATCAATTATAAAGCAAAAATGGTGTAGTTGAATTCTCATTCAAGAGGATTATTTTCAATAACAAAAAAGATTGTTCTACAAAACAGTTTAATTTGGTACAAAACAGATAAATTTTCTACTAAGGTGTTGAATTTTTAAGCGAAAAAGACGATTTTTCTACGAAACAGTTGAATTTTCAACTGAAGAATATAAATTGTCAACAGAAGAGTTAACTTTCAACCAAATAGTTAAATTTTCAGACAAAAAATTAATTTTTATTTTTAAAGAATCGATTTTCAACACAAAAGATTAATATCTTACAAAAAAAGACCAATAATGATCAAAATACAGACATTCTTAACCAAACAGTCAATTTTTTAACCAAAGTGTGGATTTTTCAAGGGAAAAAGACGAATTTTGTACAAAACAGCTAAATTTTCCACCCGATAATAAGATTTCTCAACAAAAAGTTTGATTTTTAATCAAATAGTTGAATTTTCAACAAAATAGTTAAAATTTCAGTCAAGGAAATTAATATTCATAAAAAAATGAATTTTTAACACAGACGATTGATTTTTAACAACAAAAAATTGCAACAATATACATACATTTTTAACCAAATAGTTAGATTTTCTATCAAAGTGTTACATTTTTAGGCAAGAAAGACGAGTTTTCTATAAAACGGTTGAATTTTCAATCCAAGAAAATTGATTTTCTACTCGAAAAGACCACTCAACAAAATACAAAAAATAATACAAATATAAATATGAATAAATAAAAAAAATTAAAAAAAAAAATTACAAATAAATAATACAAAAAAAACAACAAAATACTTTTCTACCAAAAACGCACATTTTTAACAAATTACATACATTTTTAGCATAATAATTCAAACAATAGATTTGATGCTAGTTTCCAAAATTTGTTAACTAAGTGGAATTTTTAAACTAAAAAATATTAATCCTTAACCAAAAAATGGTGCCGTTAAATTTGCGATTAAGAGAATAAATTCTCAATACAATACGATTTTTCTAAAAAACAGTTTATTTTTGTCCCAAGTAGTTTAATTTTCCACAAAGTGTTAAGTTTTCAAGTGAAAAAGACCAACCATTCGAAAGTTAAATAGAACAGATAAATTTTCATAACAAAAAAAAATTAAATACAAATTTCAACTAAAATTCTGAATCTTCAACAACAAAAAAATAACTTTCAAGAAAGTATTTCAACATTCGACAAAGTATTAGAATTTTCAAACTGAGAGATGAATTTTCAACGCCAAACGTAATAGATCAAAAAAGAAACTTTTAACAAAATTCTTCAAACCACAACTTGAACAGATTCATTTTTAACGAAGCATTTGAATTTGTAAACAAAAAATTGATTTTTTGCAACAAAAAAAAAATGAATTTTTTCTGGAACGAAATTAATTTTCGACCAAAAAAAAATTCAATAAAATTGTTGAATTTTCAAGCAAAAAAGACAAAACTTCAACAAAATAGTTGAATTTTCAACCAAGAAGTATGACTTTTTCACAAAATTGTTGAATTTTCAATAAAGTAATTCAATTTTAAACCAAATAATGAAATTTCTACCCAAAGAAGATAAATATTCAATCGATTCCGAAGTCTGTAATGATTTAATCCAAAAATCATAAAGAATCATCTATGGTAATTATATAATGAATTAATAATAATCACTAATTCTCAATCATCAATTTCAATTTAAAATCTGAATTTCACTAATTTTTTACATGATTCACCTAATTAATTCAATTAATTATAACTAAAAATTTTATAAATAAAAATAATGATTTATCATTTCGAGATGAGTGAAAAATTTGACCTTCATAGTAGAAATTGTCGCCAATTTGATTCAACAGATACTTGACTCTCTCAAGTGTGCCAGGAAAACAGAGCATCTATTTTGTGAAGGACCTTGAGTACCCACGAGAGAATTTCATTTTGGTCCAAATTTCACGACCAAGTCATGAATTCGGTCAATTAACATAAATTAATGTCGTCTGGATTTCGATATATTTTTTAGGGAAAATTCACCCTAGACCTTTTTCATTTTTTAACTGAAGAGTGATATAATCTCTCGCTTTTGGATTCCGTTTCTCTTGCGACCTAATTATCAATTTAACTGGCACGGTTATGTCTCATGCTAGTGCATGGTTGGGAAATTAAAAGATTTATTTATTTATTTTTAGGCAAACTGGATCAAATCTGCTTGCTTTTTATGCCCTTGCACACTTTTAGTGCGTACAGTATAAAAGTTAGAAAGTTAAAAAAAAGCCCGCTCGGCGGGCACATTCTCATTGCGCGCAGCGCTTTGCGCCAAGTTTGAGCGCGCTTAGGGCGCGCGGGTACGCTCTCGCGCTTTTTTTCGTACGCCTAATGCTCACATTTCAACTAAATTTTTTCAAATATCATAAATATTGTAACTCAAATCGAAAACTGTGATTTAAACCCCTCTGAGGAACTGCAGTCATAAATTGGAACTGAATTTGTTTTGTTATGACACATGCATGATTTCAGCCCTTTTCGACGCATATGAAGCGGGGTAAAGCTCTACTTTTCACTTCCTAGGGAGTAAAAAGTACTTTTTACTCCCTAGGGACTGAAAAGTGACGTCAGAGATGAATAATGAAAATTTTGGTTGCAGATAATAGAATTTTCCGGAAATTTATGGAAATTTGTAAAAATGAATTTTGGGTAAGTTACCATATTTACCTGTAAAATTACCATAAATGGCCGAAATTTGTCATAGATTTCCGGAAATTTATGGAAATTTTTTAAAATAAATTTTGGGTATTCCATGGTAAGTTACCATAGTTACCTGTAAAATTACCATAAGTTACCAACATTTTTCATAAATGTCTAAAAGTTTATGGAAATTTATGGAAATTTTTTAAAATTAATTTTGGTTAAGTTACCATATTTACCTGTAAAATTACCATAAATTACCGAAAATTTTCATAAATTTCCGGTAATTTATGGAAATTTTCAAGAATGAATTTTGGCTAATCTATGATAAGTTACCATAAATCACCTCTAAAATTACCATAGATTAGGTTAACATTAATTTCATGCTTCATTATACAAAATATAATATGGACTGAAATCATGACTGTATTTCGAGTAATTTCTAAACTCATCCATTTGTTATAAAATACATCGTATGCGCCAAGGGGGAGAGGCACTTTTTCTCCCCCGAGGTGCATAATATACATACTATTAAAAAAAGGTTCTCGAAGCACCTTCGGCTTTGACGATTACATTCTTATTGGAAAACTCGCGTATGTTTTTCAATATAATTTTATTTAAAAAACGCAATTTTTTTTTACTAAAGAGAGATTCCGTTTGTTCAAAATTCTGTTCTAAGAGAACTCTACTATGATTATACAATGTAGAATATTTTCAATTTGTGTTTAATTAAAAAATTGCATTAAGATAATTTGAAAATCGTGTTAAAATCTATGAAAAAATAACACATTTAACTCACAGATCTCTCAAAAACAAAAATTGCATATTCTTGAAAATGATCTAACTTTCTGAATGTTGGTCTAGTTCAAAAATTTTAATGAGAATAGTTTCGAAATATATTTTATATCTAGTAGGGAACTGGAATGATATTTCTTCATTTATCAAAAAATTATATTTTTTATCTTTTTATCGTGTACCAAAAACTTTGACAACAATTTCTAAAACTCACAAAAAAATTTTGTTTCAAATGTTGGAAAAGCTCTAACTTTTTGAATTTTGGCCCAACATAAAAATTTAACTGGGATATTATCGAAATACATTTTATATCTAGTAAATATTTTGAACAAAACTTCTCAATCTATCAGAAAAATATTTTTCCTATTATTTGAAAGTTTTCAAAATTTTGAAAAGTATATAACTTTTCTAATTTTCATCGTAATCAAAAATTTTATTTAAATAATTTGAAAATCTTGTTGAAATCTGTAAAAAATAACACTTTCAACTCACAGATCTCTAAAAAAACAAAAATTGCATATTCTTGAAAATGATCTAACTTTTTGAATGTTGGTCTAGTTGACAATTTTCATTAGAATAGTTTCGAAATAAATTTTATATCTAGTAGAAAATTGGACTGATATTTCTTCATTTATCAAAAAATTATATTTTTTATCTTTTTATCGGGTTCCAAAAACTTTGACAACAATTTCTAAAACTCACGAAAAAATTTTGTTTCAACTTTTGAAAAAGCTTTAACTTTTTGAATTTTGGCCCAATAGAAAAATTTAACTGGGATATTTTCGAAATATATTTCATATATAGTAAATATTTTGAATGAAACTTCTGAATCTATCAGGAAAATAATTTTTTCTATTTTTTGAAAGTTTTAAAAATTTTGAAAAGTATATAACTTTTTCTAATTTTCGTCGGAATCAAAAATTTCAATCAGATAATTTGTAAATATTTTACCCTTCTGTAAGAGACTTTCACAAAAATGTCTATAACATGGAAAATTTTTTTTCTAAATTTTCAAAATGCTCTAAGTTTGTTAATTTTGGTTGAAAATATCTGTTTAACAAACACAACCTTCATTTTTGAACCCTTAACAAGTTTCTCAAAGACTGACTTGATTGGACAAATCCTTCAAAAGTTAGCGTGGCTACAACATTCACGCAACCATACAGACAGACATACATACATATAGTCAGACGTCCGTCTGACAAAATTTTATGATTTTCGGACTCTGTGAGTGCCGAAACGTAAAGATCCATTAAAAACTAGAGATCAAAAATTTGGACGATTACATTACACTCTTATGAATGAGAATGTAAAAATTGGTACATCCATCCACCTATAATAAAGCGTAATCCGCTTGCAATGCAGACAATTCGAAGTAATTTAAGTAATCCAGGTAAATAATTTGTAATCCGGGGAATCAATGTAAACGAATTAATCCACTTGTAATCAGGATTAATTCAAGTAATTCAGCGTAGTACACTTGTAATCCAGATAATTCGAAGTAACATAAATAATCCAAGTAATTTACTTGTAATCGAGAGTAATACATATAATATGGAGTAATCTACATGCTCCACAGGGTAATTCAAGTAATCTACTTGTAATACAGCGCAATCGATCTATAATCTAGGGTAATCCACTTGTTCTCCACTTTGAATTCAGCGTAATTAAACTATAATCTGGAGTAATCCAATTGTAATCCAGGTAATTCGAAGTAATTCAAGTAATCCAAGTAATTAAATTGTAATCCAGGTGAATACATGTAATCGGAGTGATCAACTTGTTATGCAGATTGATTCAAGTAATCGAGTGTAATCCACTTGTAATTTAGCGTAGTCCACTTGTTATCCAAATGATCTGAAGTAATTAAAATAATCCAAGTAGTTAATTTGTAGTCGAGAGTATTTCAGAGTAATCCACTTCTAATTCGGGGTAATTAAAGTAATCCAGCGTAAAACATGTGTAACTCAGAGTAATTCAAGTAATTCGAGTAATTTACTTGTAATTCAGAGTAAGCATGTTTCATTTGGAGTAATTCACTTGTAACCTAACAATCCAAGTAATTCAGCGTAATCCACTTATAATAAAGTGCATTACACCTATAATCCAAAGAAATCGACTTGTCATCCAAGAAATTCGAAGCAATTTTAGTAATCCAAGTAATTGTAATCCAGGTACTTCAGACTAATTATTAGGAATTATTGTTGTTGCTGTTGTTGGATATTTATTTATTCAACTAAAAATTTAACTGTTGCATTTCTAGTAATCCACTTGTAATCCAGATGATTCGGAGTAATTTAAATAATCCAAGTAATAAATTTGTATTGAAGAGTATTTAGGGGTTATCCACTTGTAATCCGGCCTAATTAAAATAATCCAGCGTAATACATGTGTAATTCAGAGTAACCAACTATAATATGAGGTAATCCACTTCTAATCCAGCGTAATTGAACTATAATCTAGAGTAATCCACTTGTAATCCAGTTAATTCAAAGTAAATTATGTAATCCAAATAATTAACTTGTAATCCAAATGAATACATGTTAACACAGTAATCAACTTGTAATCCAGGTTGATTTAAATAATCGAGTGTAATTCACCTGTAATTTAGCGTAATCCACTTGTAATTCAGCATAATACACTTGTCATCCAGATAATTTGAAGTAATTTGAATAATCCAAGTAATTAATTTATAGCCGAGAGTACTTCGGAGTAATCTACTTGTAATCCGGGCTAATTAAAATAATTCAGCGAAATACATGTGTAATTTAGAGTAATCAAACTATAATATAAGGTAATCCACTTGTAATCCAACATAATACAAATATAATCAAGGGTAATCCACTTGTTATCCCGGAAATTTTAAGTAATTTGAGTAACTCAAGTAATTACCTTATAATCCAGAGTAATCTATGTAATTCAAAATAATTAACATAGGTAATCCAAATAGTTTTAGTGGCAAATTCATGTATTTTGTTAAAAATTTTTTTTTTTTGTTGAAATGTAATATTCTTTGTTACAAATTCATAATTTTGTTTGAAGATTTAACTGCTTGGATAAAAATTAATCTACTTTTCGTCTTTTTGGGTTGGAAAATCAATTATTTTGGTAGACAATTTAATTACATTTTATTACTATTCCATTTTTTGTTGAAAATTCATCTCTTTCAGTTGAAAATTAAACTACTTGGTTGAGAGTTGAACTACTTTTTAAAAAGTCAGTTTTCTGGTTGAAGATTCTTGAATTAAGTTAAAAGTTGTCTTGTTAAAACTTCAACTATTCTCTTGAAAATTCGTTTTTTGGTTAAAAATGGATTAATCTATGTTGTTGAAATTTCTTTTTTTATGTAGAAAATTAATTTTTTGCTGGAAAATTCAACCATCTGGTATCAAATTCATCAGTTTCTTTAAAATTCGTATTTTTGGTAGACAATTGAACTATTTTCGTGAAAAGTTGAACTATTGTTCAAAAATGATTTTTTTTTGCTTGAAAATGAATTTTTATTAACCAAAAAATTAACTATCTCATTTTTTGTGTAAATTTATCTCCTTTAGTTGAAAATTTATCTGTTTGGTTGGAATTTTTGTTTGTTTGTTGAAAAATTAATATTTTTACTAAAAATTGAACTAGGGAAGAGTGGAGTTAAGCCGGAACTTTTTTAAAAATTGTTTTTTAACTTTAAAAAAAATGTATTTGACAATTTATTAGGTGTGTTTGGATCGAGAATTCAGTTGTCTACAAAATGTTACTGACGATTTTGAACTACGATGCTTTGTTTATCAATTATCAGCAAAAAGTGAAGTAATGTATATTGGTATCCGAAAAATATTGAAAATCATTGGAAAATCAAAATTTAACAACTAATTAATTTCTAGCACCTTTTCTACGTAAAATGAATATACCATGGTGAAGATTTGTTCTTAGAGTAATTTTAAATTGATTTCGTTGTAAAAACGAAATCTGTCGTTTAAAAATTAACGAAAATTGGTATTTGCTCCTCAAATTTATTTTAAAAATTTAACATTGTGACAAATATTGACAAATTGTACATATTATTTATTTCCCACAGATTTTTGGTTAATTTCGTTAAAGGAATGAAGTTTTTCGAGCGAAAAATGGCTGAAATGTGTATTTGTTCATAATATTAACAATTACTCAACACATCAAAAAATGATGACCAAGCATTGATTTTATGTTTTACATAAACAAAAGTAGTTGTAAAAGAATCGGATCAGTTATAAAAAAATTAAATGTCAACATTGTTGTGAGATAAAACATTAATAAAAAATAAATAAAAACCAGCTAGCACAAATCTCTTTGGAATTCAGTTGACTTTTTTTTGTGGTGCTTGAATCGGATCAAAATTGTAAGCTCTAGACTATTTTGTTCAGAAAAACTTTTTTTTAGATTTGTACCGTCACAATATATTTAGTAAAAAATATAAAATATAAATACAAGATACTTGAAAAAATTAACTTTACTAGTAGGTGAAAAAATGTCTATTAGGGAGAAAATAAAAATTCAACTTTGATTTTTGGTGATCGATCCCCGCTTAATTTGTTCAATTTTTCAAAAAAGAAATTTCCTATATTTTGAAATTAACATCGGGTTTCAAACGGAAAAAGCTCTATTTTTGAAAAAATGGGGAAAAAAGTATTTGTTATCAATTTTTTGTAAATTAAATAAGTATAATAAGAGTTGAATGTGAAATTCATGCTAAAGTCATTATTTTTTTATTTTTCCAACATTAATTAATTTCATTCGATAAATTACAAGTTTCCAAGTATTTTTAAACTAATTTTCAATTGCTTGAACAATATTTTTTCCAGTAAGTCGTTGAAAGTTACACATGTTGGTAGTAAAATTTTCTGTTCAGGATATATGGCCCTTATTTAAACAATTTCAATTTGTCTAAACCATTTTTTCTCTCTTTTATCGTTAAAAATAATTATTTTCTGTTATTAATGGCACAGTTAATAAATTATAGGAGTGATAATTTTTGTGAAAGACAGTTTGAAATTATTTGCACAATTAATATCATGTAAGTGAAAAAAATTGTTTAAAAAAATGATCATAACTTACAAATTTAGGGTGTTAGTTCTCAGATAAGAAAATGATGAATTATAAGCAACATACTGTAAGAGATTTGCAAAAAGGCTGATGACTGATTATGAATTGCTTAAATAATTGCTAACTGTCTTGCATAAAAAGTATCACTCTCAACATTCATCAACTGCGTAATTAATTGTAGAAAATAGAAACTTTCTCGGAATTACAAGGAACCAAAAATTGTTTAAACAAATGAAAATTTTTTGAATAATTGGAGACAGTATTTCGCAAAAAAGTATTACTTTGAGCTTAAATCAACTGCTTTGTTGATTCCAGAAAGTAGGAATTTTTCCAGATTTGCAGAGGAAAAAAAATGTTCAAAAAAATGAAAATTCTTTGAATAATTTCTCAATATCGTAAAGAATACGTTTATCTCAATATTCGTTAACTGTGTAATTAAGTCGAGAAAATAATAACTTTTCACAGACGATAGGGAAAAAATTGTTTAAAATAATGAAAATGGTTTAAATAATCACAAAATATGTTAATCAAAAAATATTACTCTTGATTTTTATCAACTATAAAATTTACGCCGAAAAATAATAATTTTTCACGATTTACAGTGGAAAAAATTGTTGAAACAAATAAGAATTGCTTAAACGATTGAAAATCAGTTAGAAAATACTGAAAAACTTGTCACTTATCGAATAAAAATAATGATTGTTGAAGAAATTAAAAAAAAAAAAAACGTTTTTAGTTTGAATTTTACATAAAACCGCTAATTTATTAAAAATTATTTCTTGAAATAAAAAAAAAACGTTCGATAACAAAATATAGGTCTTAAAGTCAAAGAACAAAAAGTAAAATAACCTTTTTTTGACCATTTAATGCAGGTTAACATAACACCGATACGCATTTTAAATAATCGTATAATTAAATATACAAAAATTATCAAATTCACATAAATTTAGGAACAATTTATTTATTCATTGAAGATTCAGTAAAAGTGAAACATTTATTTGGTGAAAAGTATTTTATTCATCCAATTAAAAATAAATTTTATTTAATTAAAAATATTAAATTGTTCATAGAAATAATATTTTTATTTATATCTGAAATAAGTAAAATTATATTAAATGTTTTAATTATAATCAAATATTAAAAATAATAATCATTCAATTAAATATAAATATAATATTAAATTTAGAATAATAGGTATAAATCTTTTTTCAAATTAATATTATCATTTTATCATTTCGACATCTACGGAATATTCCTAAAAAAATGATAAGAATTATAATTAAAATTTGAATGTAAAATAAACATTTGAATGAAAAATTTAATTATTATTCTTGATTCAGATAACAAATTGAAGTAAATCCTCCTTTTATGTATTCTGTATTGAAACCTGATAGTAATTCAGATTCTCCCTTAAATAAATGGAAGGGTGTTCGATTCAATTCTGTACCTATTCTAATTAAAAATATTGATGTTATTGGGTATAGTATGTACAAAATTAAATTTATATGAAATTGATAATTAATTAAATTAATAATCCATTTTTAGAATTTTCATGCATATCGAACCCAAATTTTTTCGAATGCACACAACAAAATTTTTTTTTGTTTATAAACATAAAAATGATTTTTAGAAATTCCATAAGCCTCATAAAGTTTAAAACGTATTTCCCATAAGAAAAAAGACGTTTTTAAAGTTTTATTCAGAATCGGCAATATTATAGGTGAATGAAGTTATTATGAAATTGTTCAAATTGAAAATTTTAGTCTGTAAGTTTTTAATTTTAAAAGCAGCTGTTCAAAAATTTTTTGATTTCCAACTATTCAAGTTTGAACGCATTTATTCAGAAATGATACAATTTCAATTCCTTTTTATTGCATTCGAAATATTGCCTTTTTTCAAAATGTCACATAATATAAAATAGTTTGAATTGAAACTTTTCAATTCAAATTTATTTAATACATTTCTTTTGAATTTCAAACGCTTCCACTTCGAAATTATGAATTATTATTTTTAAAATGTTTGAAGCTAAATAATAAATCTTTCCAATTATTTATATTTTTCACTGTAAAAAATTGTAAATGATTGAATAAATAAATGCAAACAAGATTTAAAAAAAAAACAGAAAATTAAAACAGTTTAATAATTGCTCAATAGTTCAATATTATTAAGGGGCCATCCATAGATCTCGAGACATATGGAGTACAAAAAATGTTTTTTTTTCAATGTTTGAGAAATTGTTTTTTTTTCCAATACTATTAATAATACTATTCAAATTTTTAAAAAATTCCCTTCCTAATAGGAACGGAGAGGGGTACGACAATTCGTCACATAACACTTCGGGGGGATTTTCACATCGTCAAGGCCTGTCACGGTAGAGGAGGGGGGGGGGGGGGGGGGGGTCAATTTTGACTATTTTTAGCGTCACGAGATTTGTGGGCAGCCCCTAAATAAGAATAGAATCTAACGCGTTAGACATCAGCCCTTCTAAAACAAAAGTGTATGTCTTACTGAAGTTCTCCTTGCTCTCTAGTTATAATAATTATGCATTCATTAAAATGATATATTTTTCAAAGTAGCTATACGAATGAATATTATTGCTAATGTTGTAACAAATATTATAGTAATAATAAAAAAAAATTGTATTATAATAATATAATAGAGTTCAGCATAATATAGAAAAGTGGTCATTTCAGACAAATTTGAATCGAACGCGAAGAACGAGATACGTTATGAGAATGCGTTTGTTATAGCCGAAGGAGCTTTAACAAGAGAAAATTCATAATCATCAAAATACATGCTTTGACCTTTGAGTGATATTTAATTTTGGAAAGAAAATTTAAATCAATTGAAAACATCATCAGTATATGTAATAATCATCCTCTTTATTTAGTTAATGACATTATTACTGACGCATTCATGAGATATGTAATAGTGCTAGTAAGAAAAACAAATGGATTGATACAATAAATTTGATTTTAAAATTACTTCACCGTACATACAAGGTTACTCTGATGATTGAAAAGTTCTCTAACAAAATTTAATAACCTAAAGGTACCTATCATGAAAAATTCCCCAATTATGAAACAGTTTGACAAATGATTCGATTCATAAATAATTTAAAAGTATATTTTTAAGTACAAATTATTATATTCATAAAAGTTAGGCTTTTCATTTATATAGGAAGCAAGTATAGTTCTAGAGTTTCAAACACTAAAAAATAAATTTAATTATGTAACCGCCAAACTCGGAAAAATTGACTGGCATTTATCCGAGTCAGAAGGCTTGATACCTATAAGTTGTTTCATCTCGTGTATTCACAAATTTCAATCATTCCACATGTGTAACAATTTGAAATAAAATTTTTATCACTAAATTTTATTCAATTTTATAATTTTATTTTATTTTAATTATTATTATTAATTAAAATTTTTTGAAATAATTCGAAAATTTAAATATAGATTAAATGATAGCTTAAGGTTTACAGATTTGAAATTACTGCTCTTTTTATTTATTTGAAGAAATCTTTATTTATTAATTAGTTGTTTTATAATACGTACACCTTTTTAACACGGTCCGTATTTATGGAACGGAGAAACATGGGTGTTTCATATCGACGGACACGTTCTCAACGCTTGCTCCTATGTATGGAACAGAGGTATGTTTCCAATCAAGTACGTTTTTTATTATATTAATGTGGCTTGTGTTATGTTATTATTATATTTTACTTATCTTCAAGTAAAACACATCAAATTTTGAACCAAAAAGGAACGGATTTTCAACAAAATAGTTGAATTTTCAACCAAAGTGATCAATTTTCAACTAAAATGATAAATCTTCAACTGGAATAATTAAATTGTTAAATTTTAAACTAAACAGATAAATAATTGTCAACTTAAATGATGAATCTTCAAATGAAATGATCGAATTTTCAACCAAAAAGATGAATATTCAACCAAGAAGTTTAATGTTGAAGATTAAGATTGAAGATTGAGATAATTTTGAAGATTAATTAATTAATTGATTTAGTTGTTGAATTTGCAACTGAAAATGATATATTTTTAACCAATAGTTGAATTTTACAAAAAAAATAGAGTAGAATCTTAAACAAAAAATAGAACAGATAAACTTTATGTTAAAAAAATTAATAGTTAACAAAAAAATAAACGAATTTTCAATCAAGCAGTTCAATTTTCAACCAATGTGATGAATTTTTCACTGAAATGATGAATCTTCAGCTGAAATAGTTGAATTTTATTCCAAGAAGAACCAAAAAACGTAAATCAAATATTTCAATTTTTAAATAAAAAAGATCGACCATCTATCAAACAGTTGAAGTTTCATCCAAAAAAGATACATTTTTAACCAAAAATAGAAGGGTTAAATTTTCTGTTCGAAAAAAAACTAATTTCTAACGAAAAACGAATTTTCAACAAAATAGTTAAATTTTCAACTTGAATAGTTAAATTTTTAGTTAGAAAAATTGATTCTCAACTAGGTCCGCAAATGCTAACCCACGTACCTTCACTGTCGCAAGATCCACAAATAATCATAAATTCACGAAATAATAATAAATGAATAAACAAATGAATAAGCAGTCATCTACAAATTACGTAAGGTGTTTTTCTGAAATTATTAACCCCCTCTCCCCCCATGTAAGGTACAGTGAGATTTGCTGTCCCATCCCTCCCACTCCAAGTCTTGCTAAGATTTTATAAACTTAGGGAACGAAATTACATAAAAAATAGAAACCCTGTTAATTAAATAAACGCGAAAGCCTAATGAAGTTAGTTTTAGAAAATTAAATGTATTAATAACAATAAGTATTTGGTTACAATTTCAGTACAATTTAGTACATTGTTGTAATATTTCCAGTGCCTATTTATTTATCACAGGCTTCACAGACGTTCCCCTTGTTTGTTTGTTTTTCAATGCGAACTGAATTATTATTAAAATCCAATAAGAAAATCCAACTATTTTCGCTTCAAAGTCCATTCCGATTTTTTGACTTGAAAATTCTACAACTTAATTGTAATTTTTTTCCTTCTTGACTAAAAAATTGTTCTCTTGTTGAAAATCCAACTATTTTATGGAACATTCGTCTTTTCGATTTGAAAGTTCTTCTCTCTTTGTAGAAATTCAATTTATTTTGTTTAAAAATGGTGAACAATAATCTGTTCAACTTGTAGATTAATTTTGTCGTTGAAAAATCACATTTTCGGGTTGGAAATTAAACTGTTAAGTGGGAAATTCTTATTTTGGGCTCGAAAATGTAACAATATAGTAGACAATTCAATAATTTGGTAGCAAGGACCACAAGTTGGTAGAAAACTTAACTATTCGGTCGAAATTTGAACTACTTTGTTGAAAAACTTATTTTTAGGGTTGAAGATTCATAATTCTAGTTAAAAAATAATTTCTTCACTTCATAATTTAATTATCTTGTTGAAAATTCGTTTTTTTTGCCGAAATTTATTTTTTTACTGAAAATTTAACTATTACATTTTTTGTCAAAATTCATCTTTGTTAGTTGAAACATCAACTATTTGGTTGAAAATTCATATTTTTTATAAGAAAAATAATGCTCTTGGTTGAAAATTTAACTATTTGGTTTAGAATTAGTTGATGTATTTTGTTTATTTTTGTTTGTTTTTATGAAAATCCATTCTTTTATTATAAAAGCAACTGTTTGGTTGGCAATTATCTGTTTTAGCTGAGAATTCAGTTATTTTGTTAAAAATTCGACTTTTTTGGGTAAATTCAACTGTGTTTGATCTAACCTTGAATTTTTTGTTGTGAAAATATCTACTAGTACATTTCTTTAAATTAATCTTCTTAGGTTGAAAAATCAACTTCTTCTTTAAAAGTTGAACTAATATCTGAAACATTTATTTTTTTGTGTCAAGATTAATAAATTTAGTTGAAGATTCACCTATTTGGTTGAAAATTAACTTTGTTGTACAAAGCTTGTTCTTCTGGCTTAAAAATTCAATATTTTGGATGAAGCTTTTTTTTCTTTATTGTCTGAAAAATCTTTCTTGTTCGAAAATTTGTCTTCACGATTTGAAAGTTTATCTCTTTCAGTAGAAATTTCATCTTTTTTTTCAATTCAACTATTTTTTATTCAAAATAGAAATCTTTTCGTGGTTAATATATTAACTATTACATTTTTTGTTGAGAATTAATCTTGTTTGTATAGATATTCAATTAGGTAATTTATACACGGCCCCTAAGTCAGATTAGACTATTTAAAAGTGAAGCATTAAAATATTATTGATTTAAAAAAAGAGAGAAGTAAAATTAAACAATATCAATTTAGAAAACCTGGAAATTCCTCGTCATAATCGATCAGAATAAAACAATGAACAATTTCGAAATTAAAGTAATAATATATATTGAAATTCGAACAATGTTAAATATAAAGTATTTCAAACTAAAAATCTAAAATTAGTTATCCGAAGTCAATAACTTTTAAACTTGTATGAATGACAAGTAAATTATTATTAAATTTATATGCAATTTATGATAATTGCATAATAATTACAAAGGCATCAGATACAAAGCTATACAAATACAATCAGTAAATGGAAGGGAAGGAAACGGGGAATTGGGGAATATAATATTTCAGAATATCTGTAAATATTCAGGAATACTTTGATTTAATTAAATTATTCAACCTAGGTACAATTTATATTATTTTGTGAGATTATTTTTCCAAATCTTCTTTTTTATTACTAACTAATTGTAACTATATTTAGTTTGCCTTTGAAAAAGGCACGCTGCAGCTGCCGAAACGTAAGGAATTGTTCTAAAAATAAATATGAGTTAAACGATGGCTCTGTTTGTTTTTATTTTTATGTCACCGTAAGATGAAACGATTTACCACTTAAAATTTATATTCATGGTCGGTCTAATATTGGACTGATTTGTTTTTCCAAATATTTGTATTGTAATATTTTATGTATTAAAAACAATTTGTAAAAAAACTGCGAAAAAATAATTATTAGCGCCAGAAACTCGCAAATCCCAATTTTCCACTTATGGGGGTTTTTGACACCCCTCACAACAGAGTTATGGGGGTGATATTCATAAATTAATTATTCACTTATATTTTATAGCTTTTTTTAATATGGGAAACACGTGCTAAACTTCATGGGGCTTGCGGGAACCTCTACATATCTTTTTTTTCAAAAAAGAAACGCATTTTTGTGTGGAATCGAACAAAGAAGGCGATATGGATGAAAATGGGCAAAAAATTTAATTAATTTTTGGAATACCCGAATATACACCCCTAATCTCAAAAAATGTAATAATAATAAAAAAAAATTTAAGTAATAAAATTAAAAAAATTAGGAATCAGTTATCATATTAATAATATCAAAATTATTAAATACAATACAAGAAGATCGGGGGGAAGAATTAGAAGTTATTGTATGGAAATTATTCCTCGAACATTCCTTAAGAAGTAGATGAACTTTAATTTACAAAACACCCTGGTGAAACAAATTTTTACAAGAAAGTACAACATTTCCACAACCGTAATTTTTTTTGTTGAAACATGTACTTTTTTTTAAATGTACAAAATTAAGAAAAACAATTTGATAAAAAATTATAATTTTTGCTTGAATATTCTTGTATAAAAGTATAAACAAAATCAATAGTAAAGTATAAGTTTATATGATTAAAAAGTTCGTGTAACTTTTTATTAATATTATTTTTTACTTTGTTTGTAAAAATCTATAAGGTATTACAGAACACTAAAGGTTTTTATATTTGTTTAATTTGGGCGTTTGACGACATAAAAACGCTTTTACTTTCACGTAAATTATTGTAGAAAATTACAAGTCTTTACAAAAAAATACAAGATATCACCAAAGCTGAAATATTGGAAAACTGTAATTCAAATTATGTCGTAAATACTGATAGTTTATTGTAGAAATTTACAAATTTGAACAAAAGAAAGGTTCATTTTTACAAGCAATACTTTTAGTCCGCACCAACTTTTCGACTTTACCATTGATTTTTGTAGGACGTGTAATGCATAAGTTTCTGCAGGAAACTACAATTTCTTTTAAGTATTACACTTTTACCAACATTTTTTGCTACTATCATAAATCACAGATCCAGCCACAATTTCTGTTATGTAAAATTTTTTTAAATATAAATGTTACCTACATATCGACATATATTAAACGTGATTTTAAATCAGAGATGTTATTCATCTTTGAAAATAATTTTATGTTAATTAATTCAGACAGGGAAATGTATTTTAATTAAGAAAACTTATTTTAGAGTTTGTAAAAGTTTATTTTGCAATATATTAACATTCAGTGAAAAGTCATAACTATTGAATTAATTGTAAAAAACGATGAATTTTATTTAATTATAATTATATCAATTGTTAGAAACGCTTCTAACTTTAGTTTCATTTCGGATCAAGAGTGGTTATCTTTAAAATAATATCAAACTCATAAAAAATCCAAAATTTTGGAGGCTTGAAAATAAAATTTTGGACGTTTAAAAATAAAATTTTGAAGCTTTTCAAGAATCTTTAAAGGTTTTAAGAAAATAAAAAATTTTTCTCAAGATTGCTGCGAAAATTTCAAATGATTTTTTCATTTTGAAAAATTAATGTTGAGAGAATATTAACAAAGATTGAAAAACATTTTTGTTCAACAAATAACAATTGAAACGTTGATTAATTTGGAAAAAACTGAAGAAGTTTAAAATATATTTAGAAGTTTTGAAAAGATTCAAAAAGAATTTCAAACTTGAAAAGATTTTAAGAAATTTAAAACAAAATTCAGATTGTTAAAGATTTCATACAAAAAAATTAGAAGCCTTTTAAGAATTTTGCAAGGTTTCGAAGGAATATTTTTTTGAATTCATAATTTCGAGAAAAACTCAAAATATTTTTTTTTTTAAATTAATTTTAAAAGAATATTTTAGAAGATGTCCACATTTTCAAAAAAGAATCTGGAAAATTTTAAGGCAAAGGTTTTAATCTTGCAAGATTTTCGAAAAATTGTAAGAAAAATTCGAGTTCCAAGATAATAACAAAATTTTCATCAGATTCCTGAAAAATTGTTTAATGATTTTTTTAAAAGAAATTTTCAGGCAATTTATTAGAAGATTTTAAAATGATGCATAAATTAATGTTTCTTTCTTAAAATTGATTAAAATGATATAATTTTTTTAATTCAGAAATTTTGTGATTCATTTTTTTATTTTATAGCATTGGAAATGATAACGTGGATTTCGTTTTTTTTATTAATTATTAAACTGTACAATGTATGAAAGTTACAAATTTCCATTTCATAGCATAAATATTATTGAGCCCTTGAATTAAAAATGTTTGAAGCTTTAATTTTAAAAGTTTTTAATACAAAAGTATACCACTTTGAGTATTTCAATTTTCAGTTAAGTTTTCATAACTTTAAATGGAAAACATTATATCATTAAGAGTTTGAATTTTTTAATTTCAGAAACCGTATTAATTCTTTCCTGATTGTTCAATTTTTGTTTGCAGTCGAAAAGTTGTTCTTTTTCGACCCAGGATGACAATTAATAAGAACATTGTTGTTCAATAACGATTATACATTTTATCTTTTAATATTCTACCATTCCTTTGACGTTCATACATAGAAGATTTTTTTTGCAATAGCTATTATGTATGAATCTTGATTAAAAATTATCGCATTGCATTATTCTGAATATTTGTTATCCTAGGTCGAAAAAGAACAACTTTTTGACTGCAAAACTTGTAAATTCCTGTAAATTTTCATAGTCGTAAATTCTTGTAGTTGTAATTTTTTATAAATTTTTGTAGGAAATTAAAACTACAATAAAATACAGCAAATTACCAAAAAGTACAAAATTCGTTCGAATAATAGAAAAAAGTTGTACTTTTCTGTAATTTTGGTTATAAATTATTGCATTTATTTGTAGATTCCCGTAAAAATGGTTTTAGCTTTTTGTACTTTTTTGTAACATTTTTTCCACCAGGGCGTTAAGAACAACTAGTTTTTTCCAGTTTTTCGAACACCGAACATTTTCCATTTAAAATCCTACGTTAATTCCAAAGCCCTTTGGAAGCCCTTAACGTTAACGTTGACTGATTTGAAAAAAAGAGAATTTATTTTTCCGGAAAAGGAAAAAAATGGAGGGGGTGGGTTGATCACCAAAAATTGAAAATCGGCTTTTTGGACTACCCTAGTGTCTATGTTTGAATGACCGAATCATGAATGAAGACATGCGCACCAGTTCTGTCGCCTGTTGCTTCAGCATAAACACACGTAACTGCATTTGTAGAGCGGAAAAAAATTTCTTTGATGGCGTTTTCGTTACGTCACAGAAACACGTGACGCATCACGAATGTTGCACACACTTCCAAAAAAAGATTCATCATTAGCCTTTTTTTCAGGGTTAAAGTAATTCAATTATATAATAAAATCTATTAAAGAGTTTAGTAAATTTAAATGAAAACTATTTTTATGCTTTCTATAATTGATATGTAGTTTACATATAATTAATTAAGTAATATT
The DNA here is from genome assembly GCA_932178445.1 of Andricus quercusramuli. Classification (NCBI taxonomy): domain Eukaryota; kingdom Metazoa; phylum Arthropoda; class Insecta; order Hymenoptera; family Cynipidae; genus Andricus; species Andricus quercusramuli. The sequence continues at coordinate 203,427 of CAKNXH010000664.1, read as the reverse complement.
GCGGTGCCAAATATACAAGATAATTTTGTTGAATCACTGAAATTCTTGGCATCAATATGTTTTTCAAGATTCAGATTTATGAATTGAGATATTAATTGAAACCATACTCGTATATCAAAAATGAGTATGTTAAGATAATTTCGCAACTAGAGAGTTAGACATAATTATAGATAATTACCACTTTCCAGAATATGAAGAATGTAATCCAATCGATTTATTTATCGGCATGTGACCAAAAACTGCCGACGCACAATAACAAAAAATTATTAAGAAATTCAGATAAAAGTAGAAAAAAAAGAAAATAAAAACAGTAAAGAGATTATGGGGATGAGTATGTTGAGTGTGAAAGATGCAGAATAATTAGTGACGAAATAATCGAATTGAATTAAATTTGATCGATCTAATTATTGCAAGTTCCGCCCGCATTTGAAATGGCACCTTAATTCGATACTTGCACAACATTCGACGCACAAGAATAGAACGTTGACGAGAGCTCCGATAGCGAACCGAAAAAAACTCACCTCGGAAAAAGAAAAAGGGAATTCAGCGTGAGCCGGTAGTTGTTGTCGAATACGGTAATTCCGAACCGAACGGGGGAGCGGGAATTAGCGCGCGCGGGAAAATTCCGATTCGAGGGACGGAAAAGCCGATTCAAAGTGTCCTGATCACTTTGAGTGGAATACCCGAAACCCGAATAAATCGAGGTGGTAAGAAGCCAGCCGACGGACGGCTATCTCGAGACTGCTACCAATGCCAGGCGCAAGGCGTCGCGACGCCCTCGGTCTTCGCTCTCTCGCTCGACCGAGGTGCAGATTTCGACGGCATCGAACTTCTTTTTCAATTAAGCTGGCTCTATTCTTACGAACCACTCTGTCCGCTAACGAACAGCCATCCTCTGCTGGAAGTATAAAGATATACTGCCGTGATTTGGAAAAACACCGTTAACTGCAAAAAATCGGAAAATCAGTTTCTTATATCGTTGGAATCGTGAAAAAAAGATACACCTGATTATTGAAATAATTTTTCTAAATTGTTAATAACTTTAAAAATAATTATTGCATAATTTTTGGAAAACACCGTTAACTGCAAAGATTGGCGAGTTGTGATTTGAGAGAGAGAGAGCGGTAACTGACCGTTAACTGCAGGCGTAAATCAGAGACGGCTAAATACGTGACGTCAAAATTCGAGAAAACGCAGTAACTGGTAGTTACGGACTTTATCAAAATTATTGGACGACGATTTCGAGCCTTCGTGATTTCGGAGAGGTCCGTAAGTGCTTACGGCGTTCTCCGGAATCATCGAACCCCGAGAAAAAAGGTTTGTGATTCGAGAAACACAGTAACTACACTTATTATTAGTTGAAAAATGCAAAATTATTATTGAATGTCTGTATTTGTTATAATTATTGAAAGTCTTAAATTAACATGGAGTTATATTTTTAAGACATGTAATAAGTAAAAATAATGTTTGTAAATCACTTCAATTTTTTAAAATGGAAAAAGTGAATTGGAAATTTTCAAAGAAAATTAATGAAACTGTTCTAAAAATTTGTTTAATTTATTACTTTTAATTGGTTTTCAAATTCAAAAAATATATCGATTTCTTTATTTATCCATTTCTCGATCGATCTATGTAAACACTGTTTAATGTAAAGAGGATCTCATCATAATTTATTTAAGTTAAAAAATTTGTTAAATGTATAACGCAATATTTAAGTTGCTTGCTCTTTGTAATTTGCGCGCCAACGAAGTTCCTGATCTCTTTACGTATGTTAAATATGTTGAAATTAGTCATTCATTTCAAAATTAACATTTGAAAAATGTATTTTATAGTATTTAATTTTTTATGGTTATAAATGTGGAATTTGATTTTATGATTAGAATCCAAGTATGCTTAAAATCACTTTATTTTGAGTCCATAATTTCGTGTTTAGCTGTTACTCCATACATTCGGAATTTATGTACATTTAATAAATAAACATGCATTATTTCCGCTAGAATTTCGTATTATTTATTATTAATGAAATTTAATCAAACTTATAACACACACACACACACACACACACACACACACACACACACACACACA
>CAKNXH010000664.1:169857-201329 GCA_932178445.1 Andricus quercusramuli | reverse complement strand
ACACACACACACACACACACACACACACACACACACACACACACACACACACACACACACACACACACACACATATCACACACCCTGTCCGGTCACACATATCACACATATCCGGTTTTTTTTTCAAGTACCGACTTCCAATTTCTTGAAATAGATAACATTAATATCTATTTGGCTGATTTAAAAACAAGCGCAAGAAAGATAAAACAATTATGGATATGAATAATAATTTTATATGCAATATTTCATAATAATAATAATTCCATATTTGGTTAATATTTTATAATAATTCCACTCTCTCATATTCTTTTGCCGTGAACGGCGTTATCTCAAATCACGGCAGGCCTATTTCTGAGGTCCGTAATTCGAAGAGAGCCGTATCTGCCCGTTACGGCGTTTTTCGAATTTCAGCATCCCAATCAATACCGTTAACTGCATTTTAGATAATTAATCAACATTTTTTAACAATTTTTATTGCAAAAATGAAAAAATCGTATGCAAATTAGTCAAGAACAACAAAAAAAATGCAGAAAATGGATAAGAATCCGCTATACACGCGAATAAAGATTCGAACAGTTTTCGTCGATTTTCTCGGCTTCGTTCATTTTGCAGTTAACGGTGTTTTTTCAAATCACGGCAGTATAGGGATCCTATCTTTTTGAATAATTTTTCATCTTTGTGATTGAAAGAGATCGAGGAAATGTACCCCATTCTATCTCTTTGTGAATCCTAATTCACGCCTATCATTTTCAATCCCCTCTTCTCTATCTCATCCTATCCCTTGTTTATCCAAGTCAATATTTTTCTATCTTTCTGTCAATCTAAATTTCCGTCTATCTTTTTCAATTCCCTATTTTCTATATAATCCTATCCTTTATCGATCCACATCAATATTTTTCTATCTATCTGTGAATCTGCATTTCCATTTTTAATCTCTCCTCTATCTCATCGTTTCCTACACCTATTAATGTCTATTTTGCTTCCTCATGGAGGAAACTTGTAATGGTAAAATTTTCCAAAATTTTTAAATTCATTTAATTAAGCCCTCCCTGATTCAAAAATGTCTAATACAATGTTCTAAGCAATTGTCTGGATGTGTGTGTGTGTGTGTGTGTGGATGTGCAGATGTGTGGATGTGTGTATGGATTAGGGTGGTTCGAAAACTTTTTTTTTTGAATTTTTTTGCGGACACCCCCCAAATTTGTTCGAATCCACCCAAAAATAAATCCATTTTTTTTGTTTTGAAAAAAAATGATATATAGGGGTGGCGCAAGCCCCATGAAGTTTAACATGTATTTCCCATAAGAAAAAAAAGACGTTTTTGTAAATCTTATTCAGAATCCTCAATATTATCTCAATCGAGTTGAAACTCAACATTTCTCTTCACAATTAGCCATAGAATACGAATAAAATATCACTTTTCAAAAACCAACAACATAAGTCTGTTTTATAGGGTGCCAAAGAAACCCCATAAGTGAAAAAATGGGCTTTGCGAGTTTTTGGCGCTAATTATGATTTTTTTGCGATTTTTTTAATACGAATTGTTTCTAATACATAAAATATGACTTTATACTGAAAATTATATATTTTCATAAATTGTTTAAACAATTTATTATTGTTTTTAGCAATTTTCTCATAGAATGGAGTTAGAAAGACGCGGTTTTTTCACAAATTTTCCATTTGTTGTCCAATTTTCAATTAGAGGAAAGTGATAGTTCATTAATGTTAACGATAGTGATTGTTTAAACAATTTATCGTAATTATTAATAATATTATATTTGAATAATGCTGAAAAGATGCAGTTTTTTTGTTGAAATTTCTGGTTTTTTGTCCAGTTTTCATCGGAGTGAAGTAATAGTGAATTCAAGTTAACAAAATCATTGTTTGAGCAATTTATTATACTTATTAATAATATTATAATTCAATAATGCTAGAAAGATGCGGTTTTTTTTTTAATTTCTGGCTTTTTGCTTAATTTTCATTTGGAGTGAAGTAATAATGAATTCAAGTTAACAAAATGATTTTTTAAACAAATTATTATTGTTTATGACTATGTTCATCTATATCGATTGCGCCTGATAGTTGCGGTTTTTGAGCAATTTTCACCTTTCTGTCCTTTTTTCCACTTAGTGAGGTAATAATTAAATAAAGTTAACAAAAAAGTTGTCCAAAAAATTTAATATTGTTTATAACTATCTTTTCTTATATAACTGTTAGAAAGTGGCGATTTTTTCTAAAATCTTTCACTTTGTTTCGCCTGCTTAATTACTAACAATTAATAAATAAACAATAGAGAAAACTATATCTTAAATAATCTCTTTCCTTTTCGTGAATATATATATTTTTGAAATAAAACACATATTTAAAATTCGTTGTTTTTGCCTCTGGTGTAAAATAGCTTTTTTTCATTAAATTAATTCTTTTAAGTACTTGGAAAAGACAAAAATAATTCACTTAAAACAACAATACCTTTCGAAAAATCATTTTCGTTGTGGTTGACTTATTACTTGATCATAAATAAAAAGGCGATGCAAAGTGAAATATTTCAGAATAAACCGCCACTTTCTAGCAGTTATCTGAGAATGATAGTTATAAACAATATTAAATTGTTTAAACAACTTTTCTGTTAACTAACTCACTAAGTGAAAAAAGGACAGAAAGGTAAAAATTGTCAAAAACCGAAACTATCAGGCGCAATCCATATGGATGAAGATAGTCATAAACAATAATAATTTGTTCAAACAATTATTTTTTCTAAATCTAATTAATTATCAAGTCAAGCCTAATGAAAAATGAACAAACAGTTGAAAATTTCAGAAAAAACCGCAAAATTCTACCGATTAAGCGAAGAGAATATTATCAACAATGATGATAAATTGTTTAAACAATTATTTTGTTAACATGAATTCATTATTACTTCACTCCAAATGAAAATTAAACAAAAAGCAAGAAATTTAAAAAAAACCGCATCTTTCTAGCATTATTGAATTATAATATTATTAATAAGTATAATAAATTGTTCAAACAATGATTTTGTTAACTTTAATTCATTATTACTTCACTCTAAATGAAAAGTCGACAAAAAACCAGAAATTTCAACAAAAAAACCGCATCTTTGCAGCATTATTCAAATAGAATATTATTAATAATTATAATAAATTGTTTAAACAATCAATGTTGTTAACCTTGATGAACTATCACTTCCCTCTAATTGAAAATTGGACAAAAAATGGAAAATTTGTGAAAAAACCGAGTCTTTCTAACCCCATTCTATGAGAAAATTGCTAAAAAAAAGAATAAATTGTTTGAACAATTCATTAAAATATATAATTTTCAGTATAAAGTCATATTTTATGTATTAGAAACAATTCGCATTAAAAAAACCGCAAAAAAATCATAATTAGCGCCAAAAACTCGCAAAACCCATTTTTTCACTTATGGGGTTTCTTTGGGATCCTATAAGACCGACTTATGTTGTTGGTTTTTGAAAAGTGATATTCTATTCGTATTCTATGGCTAATTGTAAAGAGAAATGTTGAGTTTCAACTCGATTGAGATAATATTGAGGATTCTGAATAAGATTTACAAAAACGTCTTTTTTTCTTATGGGAAATACATGTTAAACTTCATGGGGCTTGCGCCACCCTTTTATATCATTCTTTTTCAAAACAAAAAAAATGGATTTATCTTTGGGTGGATTCGAACAAATTTGGGGGATATCCCGATAAAAATTAAAAAAAAAAAAAAAAAATTCAATGCATTTTTGGACCACCCTATGTAGTGTGGATGCGTGGATGTCACGCTTTTTTGTGAACACAATAAAAGAATATATACTAGAAAACGGTTGCAGATAAATTGATTAAAAATATTTATTGCATTTTTTTTAAACACTCAATAATATTTTAGAAATCGGGTTTTTATAGTAAAACTTTTTTCATTAGCATAATTCAAAGATGATGCAAGAATATAAAAGATTCCTTGGTTCGAGACGAATCGATTGACCTATAATATCAATACGTTCTATTGAAGAGTAGGGAAGTTATGGTAATTTATATATTTTGAAAATCGGTTTTTTATAGTAAAACTTTTTTCACTAACATAATTCAAAATTGATGCAAGAACAGAAAAGATTTCCTGATTCGAGGCAAATTGATTGATCTGTAATAATAATACACTTTTTTGAAGATTAGGGCAGTTATGCTCATTTATAATATCTTAGTCATCAGTTTTAAACAGAAACATTGTCCTAAATGATGCAGATTATAACAAGTCGACAAGTACGTATATCTGGGTAGCTTATTCAGTAGTGACGGAAAAATAGATGGGGAGTTAGATAGGGGCATAAATAAGGGTAAGCAGGTTATCGGCAGAGGAGGGTCCATTCTCAGAAATAAAAACATATCAAAAAACGCTAGAATGGCCATACATAATTCTATATTTGTACCTGCTGTACTATACGGTAGCGAGACATGGACCTGTCAAGAAAAGGACAGGAGTGAAATCAACGCGATCGGCATGAAACCTCTGCGCATAATATGCGGGAAAACACTGATGGACAAAGTAAGAAACGAGATAATCCTCAAAGAATGTGATGCAGGAGACACTAGTTGACAAATGGGAAAGAAATCAGTTAAGGTGGTTCGTACATGTTGAAAGAATGAAAGATGAACGACTGACCAAGCAAGTGTATAAAGGAAAAGTAAATGGCAGAATGCCCAGAGGTAGACCGCCGAAAGAATGGTTAGAATCTGTGAATGAGACACTAATCCAAAGTGACATAAAAAGTTATAGAAAGGCGAGAGCTGACATGAAAAAATGCATGGACTTGAAGGAAGCTAGAGTAGTATGCCAGGACAAAAAATTGTGGCAACAAATAGTTTGTAAACAGAGTGACAATAGAGTGAATTACGCCTGAAACAAAGACTTTGGATACAAGTGGGCCCAAGTGGGGAACCACACATAACAATTTTGTGAGGCTCTTTACTTGGGATGATCGCCAGAGAGATTGATCAGCAGCCTGAGTCGGAGCAGTGTTGCGGAACGAACTTTTCATTTAAATGAATAACACGATAATTCTAGATCAATCTGAAATATCTATACCTTACACCTATATACCTTTCTACCTTCTACCTATATACCCACGTACACACTACTATTTTCCAACCGAGCAAGTCACGATTATCCCGGAAGGGAAATGGCTTGATGGTATAAGAAAAAAATTGTTCTATCTTATTGTCATTCTAAATTTACGTCATGTTGTTTTTCTGAAATGTGATTGGCGTCAAATTAATTTTTTAAATAAATTTCTTTACTGTTTGATGGATTACCAAATTTTCAGGGATAGAAAATGACAAGAGTACTCAATTGCGGAAGGTGAACAAAGGTGGACAAAGATTAAAATTAAAATTAAAGAGATGGAATGAAGTAAAGAAAAAGATTAGGGTCTTTGGTTACACAAGATAAAGAAAAAGATTGAAGAAGACTGAATTTCCTAATGTATGGAGAGAATAAGGGATAGAAAATGATAAGTGCCCTCCATCACGAAAAATAGAGAAAGAAATTGAAAAAGACTGAATTTTTTTTTATAGGTAGACTAAGCAGTGGCTTTTATTGAACGATCAAATTACTGTTCATCAGGAGCGGACAATTATTGCAAGAGGAAGCTGCCTACGTTGCCTGTTCGGTAGATCCACTACTGAGACTAAGGGATAGAAAGAGATAAGATTCCTTGGTAACGAAAGGCAGAGAAAGAAATAGAACACTATTGAGACGAGGGATGGAAAAATATAGCGTGTTAGAGATGCGAAGTGACCCATTTAGAGATAGAAGGTGATATAGAATAGCTTTATCCTTTACTATCATCCAATTTGTATTTTTTCCAATCTTTCTACTTCTAGCAGGGCAAACATTCAGGTTGATGTGGATATATGAAGAAGAGGGTGAGGCAGAGAAGAGAGGATTGAGAATGATAGACGTGAACTTAGATTGACAATGAGGCAGAAAAAGATGGACGTTGTTATAGATGTATTACAGGATGAAATAGAGAAGAGGAGATTAAAAAAGAAAGACGTACATTTTAGATTAACAGAGACAGAAAAAGATTGGTATGAATGGATAAAGGATATTATGAGATAGAGAAGAGGGTATGATAAAAGATAGGCATAAATTTAGATTGACAATGAGATAAAACAAGATAGACATTAATAGCTGTAGGACGCGGTGAGATAGAGAAGAGGGGATTGAAAAAGATATACGGACATTTTGGTTGACAAAGATAGGAAAAGATTGAAATTATTAAATGAAGGATTGATAGAGAATAGGGGCTGAAAAAGATAGGCATAAATTTAGATTAACAATGAAATAGAAAAAGATGGACATTGCTAGATGTATTATAGGATGAGATAGAGAAGAGGAGATTAGAAAAGAAAGACAGAAATTCTAAATGAACAAAAACAGAAAAGGACTGAAATGAATAGACAAGGGATAGGATGAGATGGAGAAGAGAAGATTGAAAAAGATAAGCATGAATTCAGATTGACAAAGAGATAGAAAAAGATAGACGTTGATAGATGTAGGATACGATTAGATAAAGAAGATGAGATTAAAAAAGATATATGGAAATTCAGATTAACAGAGATAGAAAAAAGTTTACATTATCACATAAAGGATAGAATGATATAGAGAAAAGGAGATGGGAAAAGATTGACTTGAATTCAGATGAAAATATAGATAGAAAAAGATAGACGTTGATAGACGTAGGATATGATGACATAAAGGAGAGGAGATTGGAAAAGATAAACGGAAATTCGGATTAACCGAAGGATAGCAAAATATTGACGTGGATAGATACAGGATAGAATGAGATAGAGAAGAGAGTATTGGAAAAGATGAGGTAAATTTAAATTGAAAAATAGATTGAAAAGGATAGACGTTGATAGTTGTAGGATACGATGTGATAGATAAGACGGGATTGAACAAGATAGACAGGAATTTAGATTGACAGATATATAGACAAATATTGAAGTGGGTAGACGAAGGATAGGATAAGATAGAAAAAAAAGGGATTGAACCAGATAGACGGAAATTTAGATTTGCAAAGAAGTAGAAAAAGATTGACATAGACAGACAAAGGATAGAGTGAGATAAAGAAGAGGAGATTGAAAATTATAGAGGTGAATTGAGATTCATAAACAGATAGAATGGGACACATTTTCTCTATCTCTTTCCATCATGAAGATTCCAAATTATTCAAAAAGATAATATCTCTATCTTTTTACTTCCAGGAGGGTCATTCGCCTGCCCATCGTGATTAGCCTTGATTTTTCCTACTGATAATAAAATCTGCAAATGGCCTTGGAAAGGAAGAAATAAAGGGTGGCTGCAGATCAGGGTGAACCGAGAAATCAGGGAGAACTAGGAAATCAGGGGAAGTCAGGGAATGTATTTGACCAGGAAAAGTCATGCATATTTAGAGGTCATCCAAAAATAACGTAAGATGATTTGTGGGGAGGCGGAACCAAATAGTTGAATTTTTGAACTGAAAAGATAAATTTTCATCATAAAATGGAATAGTTGAGTTTTCGCTTGAAAAAAAAGTTTTTGATGAAATAAATGAATCTTGTAGAAAACAAGTAAATTTTCTTACAAACTGTTAAAGTTTCAGAACGAAAATATAAAGTTTCTACAAAAAAGTAGATTTTTTATTAAATAGTTAAATTTTAAGTTTAAAAAATCACTCCTTAACCCAAGCAATAGATTTTTACAACAAAATACATACATTTTTAACCAAATAGTTAATTTTTCAACCAAGAAGAATAACTTTCTAATAATAAGACACGAATTTTCAACAAAATAAATAAAATTTCGATCAAATATTTTAATTTTTAAACTGAGACTGATCAAATTTTAACACAAAATGAAATAGCAACATTTTCATTTTTAACCCAAAAAATTGAAGTTTCAACAAAGTAGCTCAATTTCCAACCAGATATGTATTTTCAAATAAAATTATGAATCTTCAACAACAAAAAATTAATTTTTAAGGATGGAGTTCAACTTTTCAACTAAGGAGTTGAATTATTAAATAAACAGATTGATTCTCCACCAAACCGTTGCATTTATTACAAAAAATGGATTTTTTTCCCAGAAAAGATATGTGTTCAACAAAATAAATAAATTTTCGACCAAGTAGTTGTGTTTTCAAACAAGAAGATCAATTTTCTACACAAAAAAAAGAACTTTTTAACCAAATAACTAACTTTTCAGTCTAGCAAAAAACTCTTTTTAACCAAAAATGAAATAGTTAAATTTTCATTGAAAAACAATAATTTTCAAAGCAGAAAAGCGAATTTTTAACGAAACAGTCGAATTTTGAACCAAAAAATTTGAAATTTCGACCACATAATTGAATTTTCAAGCCAAAAAGACGAAACTAGAAGTGATACATTTTTAATTAAAAATATCAATTTCCATCCTAAAATGGAACAGGTTCATTTTCCCTTTAAAAAAAGTTCAACCAAACAGTTGAATTTTCAAATAAATGGAACCACTTTGTTAAACATTCATTTTTCTGGTTGATGGTTCTTGAATTTATTTGAAAATTATTCAGTTGAAAATTTAAGAATTTTGTTGAGAATTCGCTTTTTTATTTTAAAGTATTTTTTTAAAGTGAAAATGTATTCGTTTTCATTTTTGGTGGAAATTTGTCTTTCTTTGTTGAAAATCTTTTTTCTTTGTATACAATTTTTGTTTCAATTGAAAATGTACCTATTTCTGTAAATTCAGATAAATTGATCTTTTTAAGTTGAAAATTCAACTGTTTGGCTAAAAATTAATCTTTTTAATTTGAAACTTCAACTTTTTAATTTGCGAATTCATCTTCTTGGTTGAACATTCATCAACATTCATCTGATTTAGATCAAGTGGCGATCAGAATTCGGTCAGTTTTCGATTCTAATTTGATCAGATTTCGATTTTGATCAATTTTCAATCACATTTCGATTTCGATGAGATTTGGATCTCTGTTCGATCAAGTTTCAATTTCGTTAAGATTTTGATATGTTTTGGATCAGATTTCGATTTAAATTTCGATTATTTGTCCAGGCGATTTCTATCAGAATTAGATTTAAATCAGATTATGATCAAATTTGGATGATTTTCGACTTGTTTTCGATTAAATTTAGATTTAGATCAGTTTTTGATCAGATCTAGATTTTAATCAGATGATGATTATATTTTGATTAGATTTCGATCATATGTTGATCAGATTTCGATCCGATTTTGATGAGATGTTGATCAGATTTCGATCAAATTTCGATCTAATTTGGATTAGATTTACATTTCGATCAGTTTTCGACTAGATTTCATCCTGATTTAGATTTTGATCAGATGTCGATCAGATATCAATAAAATTTCGACCCCGATTCAATCAGATTTACAATTTGACTAGTTGTCGATCATATTTGGATTAGATTTCGATTCTGAATAGTTTTCGATGAGATTTTGATCAGACTTCGATCAGATTTCGATCTGTTTTCAGTCAGATTTCGATTTCTATCAGACTTAGCTCAGATGTCGATCAGATTTCAATTAAATTCAGATTTCGATTAGTTATTTCGATTCAGATTAATTTTTGAGCAGATTTTGATTTTGATCAATTTTCGCTTAGATTTATATTTCGACAAGATTTCGATCTGTTTTTGGTTAGATTTCGATTATTTTTCGATGAGATTTCTATCAGATTTTGGTTTAGATCAGATTTCGATCAGATTTCGATTTGTTTTAGATTTAAATCAGATTTCGATTATGTTGTGAGTAGATTTCTTTTGATTCAGATTCAGAAAAAATTCGATTTTCATTTCGATTATTTTTCCATGAGATTTCTATCAGACAGAGATTCATATCAGATATGGATCAGATGTCCATCAGATTTTGATCTGTTTTCGGTTAAATTCAGATTTAGATGAGTTTTCGATCAGATTTGGAATTGGATTTTCATCAGATGACGATTAGATTTTGATCAGAGGACGATTAGATTTTGATTTGATTTCGATGACGATCAGATTATAATTTGAGTTAGATTTAGATCAGATTTCGATCTGATGTCTTTCAGGTTTCGATCTGTTTTCGATCAGATTTCTATAAAATTTAGATTTCGATCAGCTTTTGATCAGATTTCGATTCTGAACCGATGTCGATTATATTTGGATTAGAGTTCCATTTCGATTAGTTTTCGATGACACTTTGATCAGACTTTAATCAGATTTCTATCTGTTTTCGGTCAGATTTCGATTTCTACCAGACTTAGGTAAGATGTTTAATCAGATTTCAATCAGATTTCGATAAGTTTCCGATTACATTTCGATTGCGATCAATTTTTGAGAAGATTTGGCTTTTGATCAATTTTCGATCAGTTTTCCATTAGAATTCGATTTCGATTATTTTTCGATGAGATTTCTATCAGATTCATGGATTTATATCAGATTTCGATTAGATTTCGATTAGATTTCGATGACGAACAGATTTCTATTTGTTTTAGATTTAAGTCAGATTTCGATTAGATTTCACTCATATTTCGATTATATTTCTATGACAATCTGATTTTGTTTTGATGAAGATTTAGATCAGATTTCGATCTGATATCGATCAGGTTTCGATCTGCTTTCGATCAGATTTCGATTAAATTCAGATTCAGATCAGATTTCGGTGAGTTTTAAATTTTGTTCAACTGATTTCGATATTTATCAGCTGTCAATCAGATTTAGAACAGATTGCGATCAAATTTTTATTTCGATCAGTTTGTGATTAGATGCCGGTTAGATTTCGATTACGATTATTTTTCGATCTTATTTCGATCAGTTTTCAATCAACTGAAATTTTGATAAAATATGATGAGGAGAAAGGGAGGAGGGGATGGGCTAAAATTTTAACGGCTGAATATGCTATGCAACATCTTCTTGTAGGCGCATGTCGCCTATATTAACTAATATCCGAGTTAATATCATCTGTAAGCCCATTACTGATGGCTGGCCCACTACTGGTGTTCGAAAAGTCGTGAATTCAGATGCACTTTTTAATATAATTCAGAGGTCCCAAATTCGAGTTGGTTTTGGCAAGTTTCCTTTTATTTGATGTTCCACGCGCTAAAGCCTACACGTCGTCGGGGTAGGTTGAGTCTTCCGGTTCACAAACACATGAGGCCTATGTAAGCTTCTACAACTCGTGAACGTAATTCAAGCGTAACCAATAGAGAGAAAGAAGAAAGAGAAGAAGAAGAAGATGAAAAGGGAGATGGAGGAAGGCGAATAAAAGAGAGATGGAAGAAGACGATGAAGAAGAAGAAGAAGAAGAAGGAGTAAGAAAGGGGTGGAGAAAGAGGTGGAGAAAGAGAGTTTCTAAGGCTTGATCAGTAGTACTACAGCTGGATCTAATAATACGTCGATGGCCTCGTGTTTCCAGGGTTTGAACGGGCAATGAGCATTTGCAAAAACATCACTCGAGAGTAACGAGACGCTACACGTGCACTTGCACGACAACGACAACGGGATTTCGAGTTATGTGCTTGGGAGCGAAGACATGCGGCAGGCGCCGATCGTACTTCACCGGATGATCGAGAATCTATTTGCGTTCGTGCACAGACTTCTCGGTACGTTTAATTCCTTCCTCCTCTAACTCTTCCACATTGACGCCGAACAACGAAGCTTCATCATGAGCCGATGATCATGCGATTCGCGTTATTTCATCTGCTGCCGGAACGGCCAGCTAATGTCTCCTAAAACCTTTTGCTTTCGCCACGCTCGACTTTCCTTACTGCGCTAAAGGGACAAACAAAGAAGAAGATGACAAAGAAGACAAAAAAGATGCAAATTGCATTTTGACGATTTGTATGAACGTGCAAAGCCACTCGTCACTCAGATTGTAGTTGACAATGACCTTTTTCTGGTTAGAAAACCATTGATGAAAAGATGTCCCATAGGTACTTATTCCTTACTCTAACCTTTCTACCTCTTCATGTCTTTCACCCACATTGCATTATTCATTTTTTTGCATATAACAATATATTTTCATATAGATGTTTCTCTCATCCTGTAATCAATCCTGCCATTCCTTCCTGATCTTCCGTTGAGAATGTATTTCTTATGCACCGAATTCGGCGCACTTTTTTCCTAGCTTCTTTCCCATACACATGGAGAAACAGTTGAAAATTCTTTTTATTTATTTATTTACTCGTTCTGTGTACACCTTCAACATGACCTTCGACTAAACCGCACTTTTCTCAATTACCTGGAATACCCCATTCTCAATGAGCATTCTGTTATTGCCTGATGTAATCTATCCTGTGGAGTCCTTATGTCCTCTATCGCCTGAAGCCGGATTTTTTATTAGAAGCGCTTGCAATCGCCTGAACATTTGTTCAGGGGAGTGGAAAACTGCAGAAAACCAAAAATCCCAGGCGCAGATGGTTGCTAATTAAATAACTACTTTAATGAAAATTACAATTACACCTTGGTATTTCTCCTATTTTTGGTAACATTTTTGCCAATTGCAGTCCAACTATAGAATTCAATGCAACTTTTAAGTACACGACCATAACTACCACTCCTCCTTTTTTTTCCACCCTCTTATTTGTTAAGTTCCACTATTGGTCTCTCCTCATACCTTTTACCACCCTTTTTAAACTCCTTCTGTAAGAAGTAAAAATATTTTTTCTGATCCTTCGTTTCAATCTCTTCGTTCATATCCTCTTCGTTCTTATTATTTCTACTTTCTTTTTGTATCTCTGTAACCATACAAAAAATCGCTCTTCAGGCCTGGAGGTCAGACCATATTGACTATATGTTTTTTGGGTCGCTGAATCCGAGTCCCAGGTCCAAAAAACCCCAGCACGTCAGGGTTCTGAGATAACCTCATAAAACCTCATAAAATTTCATATAATAAACATGGTCTGACCCCCAGACTTGAAAAAAAATTATGAGTTCTTATGAGGTTATGTAAGAACCTTGACGTGCTGGGGTTTTTTGGACCTCAGATTCGGATTTAGCGACACCAAAAACATATAATAAACATGGTCTGGCCCCCAAACTTGAAAAAAAATTTATGAGGTTATGTCAGAACCTTGACGTGCTGGGGTTTTTGGACCTCAGATTCAGATTCAGCGACTCCAAATACATATAATAAACATGGTCTGACTCCCGGACTTGAAAAAATAAAATTGTATGAGGTTATGTCAGAACCCTGACGTGCTGGGGATTTTTGGACCTTGGATTCGGATTAAGCGACCAAAAAAACATATAGCCACCATGGTCTGACCTCCAGGCCCAAAAAACGATTTTTTGTTGTGTGGCTGTATTATTTTTGGAGTTATAGTAAGGAAAAGACAATTAAAAAAAAGTTTTTCTTGTAAATGGATAAACCGATTTTGATGAACAAGATAAATGATATGAGGGTCAGTGCGACTAATTTTCAAAAATTTCAAAAAATTCAGAACAAAAATACGAACGCATGTTTAAACAAAATATCAAACAATTTTTTTTGAGGTTACGTTTAATATTTACACACTAATCTTTTTTTGAAAAAAAAAATAGCCTGATGTTATCTATTTTTTGCGGAATTTTTCTTGTGGCATTACGAACAAATTATAAAAAAAATTCAAACCATTGGACAAGCCGATTGAAAATTTTTTAATTTTGAATTTTGTGTGTATTAAAAAGCAAATTTTTCCAATTGTTTCGTATAAAATTTATGGAAGTAAATAACCTCGAAGCAAAAAAATGTGAGAAAATATTTTTTTATTGATATATAATATTTCAAAAAATGACGAAAAATACAATTTTGTTTATTTCTACCTAAAGTTGTAAAAAAAATGTTTTTCGTTTTCACATTCTTTGATGCTCTTTTTGTTAAAAAACGGAAATATGTACATATTATTAAGTTTCAAATACGAGAATATTATTTTATTTTGATTGGTGATGTAAATATAAAACATAAACACAATTTTTTGTATTGAAAATTTTTTTCATTTGTATTTTGGTCAGATTTTTTTGTATTTGAATGTTAGGAGTTAAAAAGGGATTGCAATTTTTATTTATCCTGAATTAAATTTCATAAATTTTGGTTTTGAGACTTGTAGTTGAGACCTTATTTTAGGTTTTTCATTTTTGGGACTTATTGTTTTCGGTATTATCAGTTTTGGCCTTATACCTTTGGGACTTACAGACAGGACTTGCAGTTTGGGACTTAGTGCTTGATACCTTCTTTGGGAGTCGGCCTTGCGGTTTTGGACTTCATCTACGAAACTTTTTGAAATTAAGAAAAAAAAACAAGAATCTTATGATGAAATTTGTACTAAATTTAAGAATGTTTTGTCCAAATTTGATTCTTATATTTTGTTTTTTTTCCTAGAATTTCGTAATTTACTTTGAATGTTGAACGTTAATGAGGAAGTTCAATTTTAATTTATTCTGAATTTAATTTCTTGTATTTTTATTTATTCTGAATGCAATTTCTTAAATTTTAATTTATTCTGAATTTAATTTCTTAAATTTTGGCTTAAGACTTGTAGTTAGGACCCTATTTAATGCCTTACACTTTTGGGACTTATAATTTTGGGACTTATGGTTTAGGACATACAGTTCGGGGCTTAGTGTTTCAGACCTGATTTTTGGGACTTATGGTACTGGGCCTTACGGCTTAAGACTTCAAATGCAAAATTCCTGGAAAAAAAAGAATGCAATTATAAAATGTAGAGAAATTTTTTTTCAATTTCCGAGACTTTCGTAATTAAATTTGAATGTTGGAAGTCAAAGAAAATTTTTTTATTTTGATGTATTCTAAATTTGATTTCTCAAATTTTGGCCTAATATACATATCTAATATTTTAGGAAAATTTATTTCTATTTGTTATATACTTTGAGAATAACTATTTCAGCGACCTCACAAAAAAAACAGCAAAAATTCCTGTTAGTTCAAAACTGATGATGAATTTTTCATATATTTATATTATATTAAACCAAAATAATAACATGTTTCTTTGGTTTGAATTAAAGAAATTTCAGGAGCTACATATTCAACTTTTTTTTAAAAAGGGTGCATTTAATTAGTTCCGAAAAAAGGCGGGTTTTTTGCACATTTTTAAATAATTCTAAATTTAAAACAGATGGGAATATTTTGTGAATCTTCGAATAAAAAAAAAGAAACAGAAGATATTAACCGATTTAAAAATTTGTTTTCGTCCTTTTTTTAAATGTCAACCCACAAGTTTTTTTGCCATCGCTCAAATGTTTCAAATACTTATAGCATTTTCACTCAACCCTACTTTGCAATCCACTGAAATTCCGTGAAAAAAATTTCTTGAAATTTGATAAATTACATGGATATCGTATTCTCTTGTAACTCTAATGAGATTATTGAGTACCCTGGAAATCCCTTGAAATCCTCTAAAAAGTGTGAAAATCTCTTAAAAGTTGAGATTCCGTGAAATCTTTTGAAAACCTTGAGTTCGCTTGAAATCTTTAAAAACCCTTAAAATCATCAAAAATCTTCAAAATCCCGTGAACCATTTGGAAATATTACAACATTAATTTAAAATCACTGAAATCCCTTTAAAACTCATTCAAATCTTTAAAACCGTGGAAATCCTTCCATATGAATCCCTTCCAATAATACCTTTAAATTCATTAGAATCTTCTAAAAGTCATTGAAGTTCCTTGAAATCCCTTTTAATCCTTTATTATATTTCGAAAGCCTCAAAAATTCCGAAATTTTTTTTTGAAATCACTTAAAATTCTTTGAAATCCCGTGAAATCATAAAAACCCTTCAAAAATATTTTCAAATCCATGAAAATCCCTAGAACTCTTTACAAATTTTTTCAAATCTTATAAAATTCCTTCAAATCCCTTTAAACAATCTTTAATATTCCCTTGAAATCTTCTGTCAGTACAAATGTTTCCGGAAACTCGTGAAATTCCGCAAGAATCTTGTAATTCTTTAAAATACCTAAAAATCCGTTCAAATGTGTTAAAATCTTTTCAAATCACTTGGAATATTTAAAATCTTTTGAAATCCCTTAAAAATCTTTTGCAATATCTTTCATATTGACAAATTTGATATATTTAGTAAAAAAAAGTCTTACGTAGGAGGGGGGGGGGGGGCATCAAAATTTTACGAATCCGTAAAGTAGGAGGCTATTTGAGAAATAATCCTTACCTAATTAATGGACGTTTCCTTATATAAAAAAATCTAATTTCTAAATGGTTATTGATAAAATTTGTTAAAGTTATGAAAATGTAATCACTAAGCGATTTGGGTTATTGAGAAAGCTAAAAAATACCATCAATATAATAATAAGGCCGTAGGTGTAATTGAATATTGTCTGCCGACAGGCAACCCTCCAGGCACGGGCGTATAGAGAGTAATCGAGCAATGTATTAATTAAGGGCATGTGATACTAGGGTGGTCCAAAAATTCGACTTTCGATTTTTGGTGATAAAATCCCCCCATTTTGTTCGTTTTCCGAAATTTTCTGAATGAATTTCGGTTAATAAGCATCAACAAACATTTTTAAAGAAACAAAAATTGTTTAAACAAATGAAAATTATTTTAAAAATTGCTAAATATTTTGTAGAAAAAAAATATTACCCTTAAATTCCTTTAATTGTGTCATTAATTCCAGAAAGTAATAGTTTTTCACGCTTTACAGGGGGAAAAAATTGTTTAAACAAATCAAAATTGTTTAAATAAGTACCAAACATCATTCAAAAATGTATTGCTTTCAACATTCTTTAATTGTGTCATTATTTTCAGAAAATAATAACTTTTTACGATTTTAGGGAGAACAAATTGTTTAAACAAATGCAAATTGTTTAAATAATTACCAAACAAGTTAAACAAGAACTACTACTCTTGACATTCATCAACTTTGTACGATTTATTCCGAATGATAATAACTTTTCACGATTAACAGGGGGAAAAAAATTGTTTAAACAAATACTAATTGTTAAAACAATTTACAATTATTTAAAATATACTTTAAAACTCGTCTCTTATCGATTAAAAATAATTCATGTTGAAATTTTTTTTTTTAAATACCGTCTTTAGCATGAATTTGATATAAAACTGCAATTTTGCCTTAAATAGGTACTCCTCAAGAGGTGACAATACTTGAGTTGAAAAAAAAAATTACGGAATTTCTTTTTCCGGAAAACGAACAAAATGGGGGGGGGGGGTTATCACCAAAAATCGAAAGTCGAATTTTTACAGGTATAAATTTGGACCACCATAATGTGATACTCACCATATTAGTTAGGGTTAGGTTTGAAAGCAGCTTTAAGCTGTACCTCGCCCTTTGGGTTCTTATGTTAACTCTGTCTGCCATGTACATATCCTTCTTGTTACGAACTCAATAAAGATTTATTATTATTATTATTATTATATAAGAACTTCAATTTTTACATAAGTGTGTGTGTGTAGTTTCTCGTTTTGCAAGAAAAAATAATTATGAATACAAAATGAAAATTTCTAAGCACTATTTATTTTTTTAGTTCACATGTTTGTTTATTTGTTTCAAAGGTTATATAAATATAATTTTACTTATAATCTTGAGAAAATTCAGAAAGATATCTGAAAATTTTAGATATTTCCGGAAATTCAATTTTCAAGGACAAGACACCAAGAACGGGTTTTTTGTTATTTTTTCACTATATTTTGATAAATATTGGCTACAGGGAAAAACTCATAAATAAAAGTTGTTTCCCTCGAAAAAATACGTCTTTAATGATTCTCAAATTTATCGCTCAAATAGATTATTTTTCGAGATAAAGGGGAGAATGTTCCAACAAATATATTTCTCCAAAAGTCCAGGAGGTAAGTACTTTTCGGAACTTTATCTAAAAGTGCTTACCTCCAATTGATTTGGAACTAGGTAAACCTACAAATTTGGACTCGCTGATCACGGAAATGACAGGAAAAATACCTGCAAATTTGATTTCCAAGGTCAAAATACCAGAAAACGGTGTTTTTTTTCTTCATTTTTTCACTATATTTCGATAAATATTCTCTTGAGAGGAAAAACTCTTAAATAAAAGTTGTAGTACTTGAAAAAATACTCCGGTGACTGGTCGCAGAAATAATGTAGGTCATGTACCTTCCCCTTTCTAACTTCTCGCGGAGGGCAGGTAGGCACCCCTATGATTAGCCACAGCAATAATGTAGGTCAAACCCCATCACTAGGGTGGTTCTTATTTATACTTGGTGGATTTTTTTCTCGAATTTCTCTGCTCTCACCCCGCAATTTTGTTCGAATGCCAAAAAAAATCTCAAAATTTGAGCAAAATCGGTTAATATTTAGGGGTGGCGCAAAGACCATGTTTCCCATTGATTTAAAATGGGAAAAATTCAGCTTCTTGTCAATCTAATATTCAAACGCGGTAATATGTTACAAATAAGTCCGTGTTTCAGTATATTGTTCAGAATTCGTCAGAGAATAAGAATCAATCATAAATTTTAAAGTTGAATAATTTGAAGTCAATCTTATGGGTCCCCAAAGAAAACCCCATAAGTGACCAATATTAATTTTACGTAATATTACAGTTTATTCACGCTTTTTAAAAGGTTTTTAGAAATAAATAATCATCCACCGATAATTTGAGAATACCCGCAGTCAGTTGTTAATTGATATTCAATTGTTCAAACAATTTGAATTTGTCAAAACACTTAGGAGCATTCTTCAAAAGCAAAGTGGAACATAAAAATATTTCAGTCTTTCGAAAAATAGATAAAATAAAACATGTGAACAAAAAGATTGTTTGAGCAATCCCAATTTGTTTGAACATTCGCGAGTATTCATAATCAACAAATAAGTACTTGAAAATATCAAAATTTGTCGGAAATTTAGTGAGATAAAATATTTTTTCTGTTTTTTTAGGTAAAATAAAAATATATTTAAAAATATATTATAAATTTATGAAATTTATAAGTATTATATATTTTACCTAAAAAAAAAGCAGAAAAAACATTGCATCTCAATAAATTTCCGACAATTCTTTACATGTTTTATTTTTGCTATTTTCCGAAAGATTGAAATATTTTTATGTTTTTTCACATTTTTTTAAAATATAAAAATAGATTTTTTTATACTTGAAAAAGTACGTATTATTTGAATGATTGTAAAATTATTTAAACAAATCATTTCATTACTATCAACACATTTTCTGTCAACAGAAAAAAACCAATATTTAAACAAATTAAAATTGTTTAAACTATTGATTATTAGTTAAAAAATTACTGGGTATTTTTAAATGACCGACTAATGATTATTTATTATTCAAAAACTTTTAAAAAGCGTCAATAAACTGCAATATTACGTAAAATTCAAATTTGTCACTTATGGGGTTTTCTTTGGGGACTCATATGAGTGGCTTTAAACTATTCAACCCCGAAATTTATGATTGATTCTCATTTTATGAAAAATTCTGAACAATATACTGGAACACGGAGTCATTTGTAACATATTATCGCGTTTAAATATTAGATTTACAAAAAGCTGACTTTTTTCCATGTTAAATCAATGGGAAACTTCATGGTTTTTGCACCACTCCTAAATATTAACCGATTCTGCTCAAATTTAGAGGAGATTTTTTTTAGGCATTCGAAAAAAACTGGGGGGGGGGGGGGGGTGAGAGAAGAGAAATTCAAAAAAGGAAAAATAAGGGCCACCCTAGATAATGTTGGTCAAACCCCTACACCTTTCCAACGTATCGTGGGGTGCGGAAAGGCACCCCTAAAACTAGCCACAGCAATAATGTAGGATACCTTCCCCTTTCTAAAGTATCTTAGGGGGTGGAAAGGCACCCATGTGACTGGTCACAAAAATAATTTTTTTCAAAACCCTACCCTTTTCCAACGTCACGAGGGTAATGAAAATAACAGAAGAAAAGATATGGGAAGTCCAAAGTGGATGTATATCAGACAGATCATGTACGGATCAAATATCTAGCTTAAGACAGATCACAGAAAAAAGTTCGAGAGTAAGAAAAAAGTTTTCTGGACATTGGTCGACCTATAAGGAAAAGCGTTTTACAAGGTGGATAGAAGTAAATTTTGAGAAGTCCTGAAAGAGTACGGAGTCAATAAATGGCTCCTACAAGCAATAAAAACAACATATACTGATAGCCAAGAGAGTGTAAGGTTTGATGGGGAACTGAGTGACTGGTTTGATATTATGCAAGGTGTTAGACAAGAATGCGTTATGTCCTCATGGCTATTCGTTATATTCATGGACAATTGTCTAAAAATGGTACAAATAAATATAAATTTTAGATTCAAAATTTGAAATTTGAAGATTTTTCGGGTTTCAATCGTGTGCGAAACTATGAATGTTGAAATTGTGAAAGTATTAAATCTGTTATTAAAGAACTCTACGGGGAGAGTTTTCTTGCTAAAACTAACACTGTTAGTAAGCTCAGGTCTTCTCAAACTAAGCTACTAACATCTTTAGCTTTCTTAAAACGGTGTGAGGACAATGAAATAGTCCTGAAATTCTTACAGTTGAAAAACCATTTGGGAACATCTAAATTCTAATCAATTCTACATAAAACAAGTTTGCTTCTCTTAGAAGAAAGAATACAAAATACCAAATTTGCCTTGCACACTACTTCCGAAAAACTATTAAAACTTCACCTTTTCCTAGCAAACACTCTCAGATTTGTCATTCGATCCACATTGGACCGCATATCATTTGACCAATCCCAACGGATTAAAGATTTTTGCACAGAGAAACAAAAAATAAAATTTGACAAATTACTTCCAGTAAAGCACGTACCATTAACTAATACAGTAAAAAATATCTCTAACGAACATCTCAGCAATGAAATGATTTCAGCCTTATCTAAAGGACATAATTTTGGAGTCGCTCCCTCCGAAATCCCAAAAGAAGAAATCATCAGCAATTTGGAATCTACAATATACAACCTATCACCCGAAAAAGCAAATGGCATGCGGCGTAGGACAGCCAACATTTTACGCGAAGACCAACTTCCCTCCTCAAACTTAACAAAACAAGAAAAAACAGCTATTAAAGAACTCAATCAGAATAAAGAAATCATAATATTACCCGCAGAAAAAGGCAACACAACAGTAATAATGAATAAAGAAGACTATAACAACAAAATCATGGACCTTCTTACTGATTATACATATAAAAAACTTAAAAAAGACCCCACGAAAACAATAGCCAGAAACACAAAAAGCTTCCTGAAAGACTCAAATCTTGACAGCGATAGAATATCTAAATTGAAACCTACTAATCCCATCTCTCGAAAACTTTACGGACTCCCAAAAATTCACAAAAACAACATCCCACTCAGACCGATCGTCAGCGCAATAAACTCACCAACTTACAACCTAGCACGCTTTCTTGTCAAAAAACTTAAGCCGTTCACAGGAAACTCTATCACACACGTCCAAAACTCTTTGACTTCATCAGAAAAATACAACAGATTCACATTCAACCCCAAGACATCCTAGTAAGTTTCGACGTGGTATCTCTCTTCACAAAAGTACCAGTCTCTGATACAATCGATATTATTAAATCCTTTACAAACTTCCCCTCCAATCTCAGACCTTTCATAGAACACTGTCTCACTAATAAATATTTCTCTTTCAATAACCAATTCTACGAACAAACCTCAGGAGCAGCAATGGGATCTCCAACCTTACCTGTAATAGCCAACATTTTTATGGAAAATCTAGAAACTAAAATCTTTAACAAATCCAAGCTTAAACCGGAATTTTGGTGCCGTTACGTTGACGACACTTTTGTCATCTGGAGGCATGGTCTAGACGAACTAAACAAATTTTTCGATTTGATCAATCAAATACACCCTAATATCCAGTTCACTATGGAAATTGAACAAAACGGAAAATTACCTTTCTTGGACGTACTAGTTTATAAAAGATCCGATAACACATTAGGCCATGAAGTTTACAGAAAACCCACGCATACAAACAGATACCTGCATGCTTCCTCCCACGACCACCCATCTCAAAAGCAATCGGTCATCAATTCCCTTGTATACAGAGCTGTCTCCATAATAGATCAAGAAAACTTACAAAAGGAACTACAAAATTTTAAACAAATCCTAATACAAAACGATTACACAAACAAACAAATTAATAAAGCAATAAGAAAATACACTCATAAAAATAAGTCAACACAACCTACTAAAGAAAGAGAGAGATAAACGACCACCATCCTACCCTACATTTAAGGTATCACGGAACAAATAGGAAGAATTCTCAACAAACACAATAACCAAACTATATTTGAGCCACCTGCAAAAATAGGACAACTTTTAAACAACCCTAAAGATAAAAAGGAACCTTTCAGTGATTCGGGAGTTTATAAAATCCCTTGTTCTTGTGGCAAACTCTGTATTTGAGAAACCGGGAGGGCGGTAAGTCAACGTGTAAAGGAACATAAAAGTAAAGTCAGGCTAAAACATTGCACGCAATCAGCAGTAGCTGAGCATCATATCGAAACAGGGCATAGTATTTTATTTTACAAAACAACCGTCATCGCAAAAACGTACAATAAATTTCCAAAAAAAAAAAACATAGAGTAGCAATCGAAATCTTGAAACACCCTAATAACATCAATAGGGACAATGGATATAATACCAATCCGATTTGGCTTTCCGTCCTACCGGGTTTTTTAAAAAAGACTTGACTGGCCAATCAAGTTCAACCAGTCCCCACCATGGGGCGCTCTGGCCAATCACATGCCCTGAAGAAGTGAACTGCAATGTTCACGAAACGTCGGCAACATTCATAGTTTCGCACACTATTGAAACCCGAAAAATCTTTAAATTTTGAATTAAAATTTAAAAATTTTGTATTCAAATTTAAATTTATTATGATGAATCATCGTGAAAGTATTAAATCTATTATTATAATGGTACTATTCGACGAAGAAGGTGTGGATCTCGGAGCAGTGATGGTGCCTGGGTTAGCGTTCGTAGATGGTAAGGTTGTTATGGCAGAGGCAATCGAAGACTTGCAAAGAATGTTGAACAAACTGAATACAAGCATGAAGAACATGGGCTACAAAATTAACGTGAATAAAACAAAAATTATTGTGTTTGAAGGAAAGGGTGAAAAACGATGTGCAACATTGTCCTGAATGATGAGAGAATAGAACAAGTTGGTAAGTACGTATATCTTGGTAGCCTATTCACTAATGACGGAAAGATAGATGGAGAATGTGATAGACGTATAAATGAGGGTAAGACGGTTATCGTCAGAGCGGAGCCCATTATCAGAAGTAAAAATATATCAAGTGAAGCAAAAAGTGCAATACATACATAATTCTATATTTTTACAGACTTTGATGTACACTAGCGAGCCCTGGGCCTACCAAGAAAAGGACAAGAGAAAAATTAAGACGATTAACATGAAATTCTTGCGCATGATATGGGGCAAAACACTACTGGGCAAAGTGAGTATAATGAGATAATCCTCAAAGAATGTGGTATAGAGGAGACACTAGTTGACATATATTCATCTTTCACATATATATGTGAAAGAAATTCTTCGAGATGGCTTCGGCATGTTGAGAGAATGAAAGATAAATGACTGACGATGCAAGTATATGAAGGTAAAGTAAATGGCAGCGTGCCCAGAAATACAAGAGCTCGCATGAAAAAATGCATGGTCCTTGGATACTAATGGGACAGAGTGGGGAACTTTATATGATGACTTTGTGAGGCTCTTTACTTGGAGTGATCGCTAGAGAGATTGATCAGCAGCCTGGGTCGGAGAATAATATAATAATATAACATAAAAATCTGTAACCGTCACCCACATTACTCCCTTCCTTACCGAGTGTGTCACGCTTACCCCGAAAGGGAAATGATTAAATGGTATAATAATAATAACATACCTTCCCCTTTAAAACGGCTCGTAGTGGACAGGTACTAGTCCAATTTGAAACAATTCTAATCTTTGTACCAACATTTTTCTTTTTTCTTAAAAAATAAGTTTTTCGAAACAATGTGTATAACATGGAAGGTGTATTTTTGAAAGATCTACAACTTTTATGGGAAGCTTTTTTGTAAATTGTAATTTCATAGTTCTTTGGAGGGTTCGAGCTTGAAAATTAAATTCGCGCTTGTTTTCACTATCATTTTCATAATCAGCGAGTCATTATATATCGGTATAAAAAATTTCAAATGAATCGGCGGTAAGCACTTTTCGGAACTTCATCCAACATTTCAACAAAAATGTTAAACTGAAACCAATTAGTTGAATTTTCAACCAAAAAAGATAAATTATCAACGAAAACTGTAATATTTGACACTTAAATCTCAAAATATTTTTATTTTAAATAAAAGACAGTTGAAATCTTCGAAAAAAGCATACATTTTCAACAAAATATTTAAATTTTTGACCAGTTGTATTTTTAACCGAAGAACATAAAATATTTTCCAAAAGAGACGAATTTTCCACAAAAAACTTTATTTTTTAATCCGAAAATATATCAATTTTCCACAAAAAAGTTAATTTGCAAACAAATAATTAAATTTTTAGCCAAAAAAAGGTGAGTTCTCAAAAAAATGTTGTAGTTGATATTTCAATCCAAAAATATTTTTATTTTAAATAAAAAACAGTTGAATTCATAAAAAAAATCTATACAATATTTGAATCCTCAACCAAAAAGGTGATAATTTAACGAAGAAGATTAATTTCCTGCATAAAAAAGACGAATTGTCAATACAATGGTTACATTTTCAGCCGAAGAGATGGACCTTCAACCTAACAAATGATTTTTTTTTAATATTCCAACTTTTAACCAAGCAACTGAATTTTCAAACAAAAAAGATAAAAAATATATAATAGTTGAGATTTGAACTAAAAATATTTTTAATTTTAAATTGGAAAGTTTTATATTCATTCTAATATACGAATTTGTAACAAAATATTTGAATCCACAGTGAAAAAAATTTGAATTTCAAATCAAATATTTGCAATTTTAATAACACAGATGAAATGTCTACCAAAGTAGCTAAATTTCTTAATCCAAAAAGATTAAGTTTCAAAAAAATTGATGAATTTGCAACCAAAGAAAATTTTTCAGTTAAAAATAAAAAAATAGGTAAATTATAATTTGAAGGAAAAAATAATTGTTAACACAAAATAAAAATTTTGAATGACTATCTTTTTTATTTGCTTTGAGGTTATATAAATATAATTTTGAATTTGAAGATTGAATTTTTGAAGATTTCATATATGTCGAACAAGTATCTAGAAAATTTCTAAGAATTGTTTTTACGGGATTCTACAAAGTTTTAGGAAAAATTTGACTTTTCGACGCTTAGAACAAATTTAAGAATATTTTATAAACGTTCGGAAATATTTCAAAGTTTTAAAATATTTTGTAACACTTTCAAATTCCAAAAATTTCTAAATATTTTTTAAATTGATTCGAACTTTTCCTAAGATTAAAAAAAATTCTGCAAAATTAAAAAATTGTTTCGAAATCTTCCAAATCCTTTCTTTGACAATTTTGGAAATCTTTTGGAATGTTTTGAAATCCCTTCAAATAAAAAATCATGAACAATTTTCCGAAAAATTGTCAGAAATTTTTTTTATTCTCTTGAAACCTTTCAAAATCCTTGAAAATCTTCTACATTTTTTTCGAAATTTTAGGAAATTATTTGGAATATTTCGATATATTTTCTTCGAATAATTAAAAAAAAGAATGATTTCAATTTCTCCCTGGGATTTTGAGAACAAAATTTTTATTTGAAATTTCCAAAATTGTATAATTACCGACATTTTTAAACCTGAAGTTTCAACTTTGTGACATTAATAAATGACAGAACTTTTAAATTTCCGAAGTTAGTGAATTAAAAAAATGTCAAATTCCTGGAATTAGTGAATTATAGGAAATTTTGAATTTTCGAAGAAAATCATGTTTAATATTTTGTATCTGCTAGAATAATATTTTATTTTATATGCATGAAAATTCGGTAATGTGAAATTTCTTCACTTTTCTAGTTTTGTTCATTTTCACTTACGAATTATTTCCATTTCATTAATAAGCCATTTAGGTACTTTTATAAATTTTTTTGGTTAATTTTAGATTTGGGAAATTTTCTATTTAGGTAATTATATTTTCGGTGATTTTCAACATTCAACATTTTCCTTTTTCGGCAAGATTATTTCATCCCAAAAATTTATAAAAATTAAGATTTTGGAAAAATTGGTAGAAAGAAATTTTTGGAAAAAAGTTTAACAGAATTATATATTTAAAACAGATTGCCTGTGCAAATTATAACCTGGTGCAAGAAAGATCAAGATGCCCTGGTTTTTATTATCCCGATTCAAGGCGAGAATTAATTTACTGCTCCTTAATTTAATAATGTAACGTGTATAAATAAATAGATTAAAAATGGTGATAGTGAAATAAAAATAAAAACAAAAATAAGAATCATGAATTCATTCAAGTAATGTTTAACATATTAACAAATTCTAAAAATAGTTCCAAATTCATAATTAAAGCAAAGCAAACATTTTCATTAGGGGTGGTAAAGAAGATCGATTCTGCGAAGTCTATTTTACAAGGGACTTTAGTGCGTGTAATTTTGTGTAATATACTATTAAATTTCCAATTTCACAGAATTCACATCTGAATTAACTAGAAAGTTAAAAATTATGAAATTTTGTTATTGAAAAATATCACTTTAAGTAACTGTCAGGAATTATCAGAGCTCCCAGACAGTCATTTTTAGTCTTTTTTTTCGCAAATCACTTTTTAGTAAATTTTTCAAGTCACTGTGGTCACTTTTTCAAATGAAAATGTCACTTTAATCACTTTTCTTTCAATAAATTAACCCATGGGTTAAACACTATTGGATTCCGGTCCATAACTATATTTCTGAATTTTCTTAAATTCTTCTGAAATAGTTTAGGGTATTTTAAAAGATTTCAAGAAATTTTCAATATATTTCAATAATTTCAGCAAACACCGAAGGATTTTAAAGATTTTAGAGTATTTTAAGGCTTTGAGGGTATTTTTTTTAAATATTAAGGAATTTTTAAGAGCTTTTAGAAGTTTCAAGGGATTTCAAAAGATTTTAAAGGATTTGAAATATGCTAGGGTATTTTGAAATATATGCCAAGAAATTTTTCATATATTTCAATAATTTGAGAGAATTTCTAAGGAAGTTAAAAAAATTTTCAAGGAATTATTAATTGACTAATATAATTTGAAAGGTTTTCAACAGATTTTAAAGGATTTGAAATATCTCAGGGTACTTTAAGCAAATTTCCAGCATTTGAAGTCATTTCAAAGGAAAATAGATTTCAATCATTTAAAGTCATTCAAATAATCTTAAAGATTTCCGGGTATTTTTTTAAATCTCAAGGAATTTTCAATTGATTGTAATGATTTGAAGGAATATTGAAGAATTTGACAGAAATCAAGGGTATTTTTGAAAATTCCAAGGAATTGTCAAGAGAAACAAAAATTCAAGGCATTTCAACAGATTTGAAAGGTTTAGAAATATTATAGGGTATTTTAAACAGATTTTAATAATTTAAAGTCATTCCAAATAATATTACAGATTATATGATATTTTTAACGTTTTCGAGGAATTTTCAATTGATTCTTATATATATATATATATATAATTTGAAGGAATTTCGAAGAATTTTACATATTTTAGGGAATTTTTGGAAATTTCGAAGAATTTTCTAGAGTTAAAAAAAAATTCAAGGTATTTCAAAAGATTTCAAAGTATTAGAAATATCTTAGGGTATTTTAAATAGATTTCAATCCGTTGAAGTCATCCTGAATAAAAAAAAATATAAGGTCATAAAATGTAAATGAATTTTGGAACAAAATGGCGAACTTTCAACAATAAAAGATTAAATTTGAAACAAGCAATTACATTAAGAAAGAATGTTTTCTACGATTATCCATAATTTTAGGTTTTCTTCAAGTTCTATTGCAAAAATTTGGATAAAAACAATATAATGATGAAGAAATTTCTTCTTACAATTAGTATTGTTAATAATATAAACAAACTTAATGTACAAGTGCATTAATCAGGCATTCTTTGACAGAAAAATTCTTTTTTTCATGTCTATTTTTTAATTAGGAACTTTATGATCATTTTAGCAAAATTTGATGATTAACCTCAGGATTTTTCAAAACGAATTTAATAAAAAAAGCATGATTCGGGCATCTGTCGGCGGACAAATTCTGAAAAACTCAAACTGAGAGGACTGAGTCGATTGAAAAAAAAGCTTTTTCGTTGACAAATACCAAAATAATGCATATGTTGATCAAATTTGTTCGAAACTTCATAGAATTTATCAACCAAATATGAGTTTTGATGGAATTATCATTAAGTTACCAATTAAAAAGATTATCATAAAAAAAAACAATTTTTCAATTGACAGATGCCCGAATAATGCATTTGTTTGTTAAATTTGCTCTAAAAATGATAAGATGTATCAACTAATCATGAATGTTGCTGAATTTATTATGAATATCCCAATTAAAAAGTCTGACATAAAAAAAAAAGAATTTTTCCGTCAACAGATGCCCCAATAATGCATTTGTTTTAATAAATTTGTTTCTAAAAAATCCTAAGATTGATGAAAAAATTATGAATTTTGCTGAAATGATCATAAAGTTCCTGATTTAAAAAGTTGAGATCGAAGAAAACGAATTTTTGTGTCAAGAAATGCCTGAATAATGCATTTGTTTATTGAATTTTTTTGAATCCTGAAATTTATCAAGTACTCATGAATGTTGCTGAATTTATTATGAGTACCCCAATTAAAAAGTCTGACATTAAATAAAAATGTCCGTCAACAGATGCCCCAATAATGCATTTGGTTTCAATAAATTTGTTTTGAAAGAATTATGAATTTATCATAAAGTTCATAATTAAAAAAGTTGATATCGAAGAAAACGATTTTTTCTGTCGACAAATGCCTGATTAATGCATTTGTTTAAAAAGATTCTGAAATTTATCAACTAATCACGAATGCTGCTAAATTTATTATAAAGATCCTTATTAAGAAGTCTGACATAAAAAAAAAATCCGTCGAGAGATACCCCAATCATGCATATGTTTATTAAATTTGCTCAAAAAATCATAAAATTGAGAAACTAATCATGAGTGTTGCTAAAATTGTAATGAAGTTTGCAACTGAAAGGACTGGCACTGAAACAAAAAAACAATTTTTCTGCCGACAAATGCCCGAATAATTCATTTTTTCATTATATTTACATAAAGAAATCACAAGATTAATCAACAAATTATGAATTTTGCTAAAATTATCATAAAGTTTCTAATTAAAAAATTGACGTCGAAGAAGACAAATTTTTCTTTCGAAAAATGTCTGATTAATGCATTTGTTTATTAAATTTGCTTATCAAATTAGCAATAATAATCTTAAGAAAAATGTTTCTATCATTTCATTGTTTTTATCCAAATTTCTTGCAATAGAACTTTAAAAAAACGTACAATTATCGATAATAGTAGAAAACATTCTTTCAACGAATAATTTTGTTATAAAAAATTGGTTTGTTTACCATAAAATATTGGAACATCGTTATTTGATGTTACTCTATAAAACTTAGGCAATTTCAACAATTTTCCTGTTATTGACGAACACCGGGAACGTGAAATAGAAAAAATGGCAATTTTTTTGTCATATTTGTTTATTTATGAAACAAATGTAAAGCCTAATATGAAAATTACGCTAGACAACACTCTTAGAATTATATCAGACTTTTTTCTTAAAATTTTTGTTGTCCAAATCGGTCAATATTTGTGGGCTGTACGTTATTTTGAACCAAAAAAGTCGACGAAAAAGTTGTTTTTTAACAAAGAAGGATGACTCTTTTACCATAAACAAAGTAACAAAATAGTAGAATCCTCAAGCAGTCAGATAAATTGGTGTATTTTTAAACAGTTGAATTCAATACAAAAATTATTTTTTGAACTAAATAGTTGAATCCTCAACCAAAAGCAAGAAATTTTCAACAAAAGAAGATTTTTTTCTAACCAAAAAGATGAACTTTAACATCATACATGAGATGTCTACTAAACAGTCGCGTTTTCAGCCTACAAAGGATACATTCTAAACTAAAAATATAATGGTAACATTTTCAGAAAAAAATTGTTTAACAATTGGAAAAAAACTAATTTTCAACAAAGAATTTTAAATTTTCAATCAAAGAGTTGGACTAGAAAAATGAATTTTTAAGAAAGTAGTTCAACTTCCAAAGAATGAGTTGAATTTTTAACCAAAAAAGGTGAATTTTTGACCAAATAGTTAAACTTTAACCCAAAAAGATAAAATTTCCACCATGAAGATTAATGTTTTACAAAAAAAATGAATTTTCAACAAGATATGTACATGAATTTTCAACCCGAAATATGATTTTTTGGCAGAAAAGTTTATTTTCTACAAAAAAGGTCAATTTTGATAAAGATAGTTTGATTACCAACTAAATATTTTAATTTTAAAGGACGTAGTTGGTTTTCAAAAAAAGAAAAGAATTTCCAACAAAAAAAATAAGTTTCAACTGAATAATTTAATTTTCTAGCAATCAGCAAATTGTTGCATTTTCAAACCAAAAAGGCAACTTTTTAACCAAACAGTTGAATTTGCAACCATAAAGGATGATTTTTTAACAGAATTGTTGAATTTTCAATGAAACAGTTGCCTTTTGATCCAAGAAAGAAGCAATTTCTACTAAAAAAGATGAATTTTTAAATTAAAAAGACGAATTTCCAAAAAAATAGTAATATATTAATCCCAAAAATATTTCATTTGACTTTTCAACACCAAAATATGAATTTCAAACAAAAAGTATATTTTCTACGAAGATGGTTGAATTTTCAACCCAGAAAGACGAATTTCCAACAAAACAGTTAAATTCCAGAAAAATAATAAAATTTATAACTAAAAAGATAATCTTTAGGAACCAGCAACTGCAAAAAATGAAATAGAAATAGAAATACAATGCAAATAAATTACTAACAAGAATATCATATCAGGGTTACCGCGAAACATAATTTTTAAAATCCACTCAGAATCTTCACTTGCAAATTTTTGCCCCAGAATCTTTTATAAATAGAATAAAATAATTTGTAAATTCAAATTTAAAAAATTGAAATTTATTCTTCTTGGCAGTTATTTATTCCTCAACGTTAGCAAAAATTTTGTTCAAATCCTCGACTTCTTCGAGAGTAATAAAATTCCCTGACTTTTTCCAAATTCTTTTTGGCTGGGTTCGTTTTTCAATCACCAAGATTCTTTTAGCGCGTAAAGTTAAATACATATTAACTTTCTGTACAATTACTGCAATTTATTCATCACATTTGCGAATTTCAAAAAATTACGTGCATGAATGAAGGGGGGGGGGGGGGGGGGGGGGGGGGGGGGGGGGGGG
>CAKNXH010000664.1:123143-155693 GCA_932178445.1 Andricus quercusramuli | reverse complement strand
CAGAATTTATATATTTAGAGCAATAATATCTAATTTTAATTGTTTTGCTTAATTATTCGATAAAAATCTAGAATCATGCCTCGCCTTAGCCCTGTTTTAGGTTGTCGTAAAACGGGGTAAAGTCGCTCATGTATGGTAAAGTTGCTCACCTCATCATTTATATTTTTAAATTCAATATTAAGTCATTTTTGTTGTTGTTTAAAGTCAATTTTTTAAAATGAAAATTTAACTATATTATATTTTTGTTTGAAAATTGATCGTTTTTAGTTGAAGATTCAAATATTCATCTCTTTGCTGCAAAAATCAACAGCTTGTTTGTAATTTTTTCTCCCTCTTGACTGAAAAATCTTTATGTGTTGAAAATTTAACTCAGTTTTAAAAGTAGTTTTTTTGTTGAATTCAACTGCTTCTGATGAAAAATTAATTTTTTTGGTTGAGATATCAACTACTACCTTTTTCGTTTAGAATTAATTTTTTTTGGAATAAGCATTTAATTACTGAGTTGAAAGTGAACTCTTCTGTTAAAAATTAATATTTTTCAAGATTCATATATTTAATTAAAAGTTTATCTCTGTGGTTGAAAAGTGATTATCATTTTTAGTTTAAAATTCAACTATTCCAGTCAATGGTTAAAAATTTAACTATTTAGTCGAAAGTTTATCTTTTTTAGTTAAAAATTCATGTATTTTGTTGAAAAATCGTCTTTTTGCATGGAAATTAATATTTTTATTTGCAAATTCATCTTTTTGGTTTAAAATTCAACTATTCCAATTGAAGATATCTCATTCTATTTGAAAATTCATCAGTTTGCTTGAAGATTAATTTTTTCAATTCAAAATTCAACTATTCTATTTTTGGCGGAAAATTGATATTTTTCAGTTCAAGATTCAACTATTAGAATGGAAATTTTTTGTTGTTCAAAATCCTCACTATGAGTATTAATTTTTTTGCCTGGAAGTTAAGCTTGTTCATTGAAAATTCACCTTTTTAGTTAAAAAATCTAGTATTCCAGTTAAATATTTACAATTTTAGTTGACAATTAATCTTTTTGGTCAAAAATACAACTACTTGGTTAAAAGTTAAACGCTCTTGTTAAAAATTCATCTATTTGCCTTAAAATTTATCTATTTAGGTTCAAAATTCATCTATTTCAGTAGAAGACTCATCATTTTATTTGAAAATTCATCATTTTGGCTGATTTTTTTTTATTTTTTTTGTGGAAATTTTGTTGTGTATGAAAAATTAATTGTTTTTTTGACTGAACATTCATCTATTTGGTTGAAAATTTCTCTTTTTCAGTTTAAAATTAATTTCTTTTCTTGAAAAAAATTATTGTTCTGTAGAAAATTATTCATTATTAATAATAAAATTTATCTTTTCCAGTTAAACATTCATCATTTTACTTCAAATTTAACTATTGCATTTTTGGTTGAAAACTGATCTTTTTTAGTTGAAAATTCAACTATTTGGCTAAGAATTTATGCATTTTGTTGAAAAATCATCTTTTTTTGGTAGACATTTCATCTTTTTGGTTCAAATTTCAACACTTTGGTTAAAACTTTATCTATCTTGTTTAAAATGGAATATTTTTATTCTCAGCTTTAGGAATTTGAAACGATTTAAATTGAATTTAATACAAGACCCACATTAATTTCACCCAAATATGCACTGAGTTTTAAGTATAAGAAGATATAATAAAAATGTATTTGTTTTATTATTTAAATTCATAGACTATAAAGACAAAATCGAGAAACAATTAATTATGTTTTTAATATTATTTGATTATTTAATTATTCATTGGTGCCAGTATATTCAAGAATATTTTGTAATATAACTTGTCACAGCTTTCTAAATTGAAAATATTAATTTAATCCCCAGAATATGAAAAAAATATTTATAAAAAACTTGCGAAACTGTATACTTATTCCGAGTCGATTGTTTAAAAAAATCAGAAATATTTGAATAGCTGCGTATTATAAAAAAATTATACCTGGAAAAAAATTTGAGATATCTGGATAAAGCCTGAAATTGTCAGGGCATTTTTTTTCAGGATTAGAGTAGACATCATATTACACATTGTTGCTATTTTTACAGAAAATGGAAATTATTTTTGATATTTTGTAGATTATTATATGCGATTCTTTCGTTTATTGCATTATGTTTAAATAGTTTTATCTAGCTAAAAAACAGTTACGACTTCGCAGTTGTTTGTCTTGTAGTTTTCTACTAATTCAGATTTAGAGAGTTAAAACATTGTTTCTATTTTAGCTTCTCATCTGCAATTTGAAATGAATTTACATACGCTTAGAGATAGGTGTATATGAATTTTTACTCGTATGCAAGAATGAATGAATTTACGTAATTTAAATTGTTGATAATGTGGCAATTCCACTATATAAATAGAATAATTTGTTTCCTGCTTACAGTTTTAAAACCTGACAAAGTGACACATGCAGCTTGTGGCAGAACACATACGCTGATATGCACAGGTGGGTGTTCATATATGGAGGTAACTTCTATATTATAGAGTGCACCTGATTGTCTGCAAAAAGTATAGTATGTAGTAGGAAGTCGTCGAACTCTATATCGTGCCTATAATCAAGATCAATTTTGTTTATTGAACTATTTTTAATGACAGAGAAGGTGCTCTTTATGGGACAACCATTTTTTACATAATGATCAGTATTCATAGTAGAGCGTTACTTATTTCAAGAAGTAATGGTAACGTTGACGCGTGCCAATTTTTGGGTAGGGGGAACCTCCCTTACAGTGGATAATGCAGCCTACAGTGGATAATCAATAATTGAGAGGATAAATAAAAGGAAAAAAATTAATTTTAATTTTGATTTATGAACACGTATAGTGTTTCAGCTATTGATTAAATTTAATTAATGATTCAACATATATTAGTATTTTTAATTAATGATTATTCACTGTAGGTTGCATTCTCCACTGTAGAGAGGTTTCCACTAACTTTTGTGCAAAGTAACGTAATTTACTGTACGTTACTTTAAGAATTTTTTTGAGGTATTCATACTAAATGATGTGTCCTGATAACTAGCAAACACAAGACATTAATCCATAATAGAAAAAAAAATCATTTGATGTTGGGGTGGCCGTAAAACTTCATTTTCAAGATATCTTAATTTTTCACTGAACAATTCTTCAATTTTTAATTTCTGTAATTGAAAAAAAAGAAATTTACATTAATAATCTCTAAAACATTTTTCTTCTGCATTGCTATCAATTCTCAATAAAATAAAAAATTGCATGGAATTGAGAAGTATTTAAGAAAGAAAATGTTTCCACAAGGTAATACGGATATTTGAATCTTGACACCTATTTTTTTGTGAATCAAAAATTTTTTCTTGAAATTCTACAGTTTCTGACCTAATTTTTTCTATCTTGCAGTTGCTTTCTCTTGGCAGTTACGTTTTTATTTGAGAATTTAATTATTTTCAACTGCAATTTTTGTTGGTGAAGAATTCAACTTTTTTTTCTAAATTTGTCATTTTGGTAGAAAAATGTATCTGCTTTAATAGGAACTCAACCTTTCTCTGCTTAAAAATGCAACTGTTTGATTGAAAATTAATCTTCTTTGATTGAGAATTATACGAGGATTATATGGCTGAAAATAAGTTTTATTGGTTGTATTTAACTTTTTCTGATATAAAATAAAAATGTTTCTTTGGTTGAAATAACTACTATTGCATTATTCGTTGAAAATTCAACTTTTGGTAGAAAATTGAACTAAATAATTTAAGGTTGAACCGCCTTGTTAACAAATCATTTATTTGTTGCAGAATCATCGTTTTTTTTTAAATTGTTTTTTTTTGGTTGAAAATTGAAATATTCCAGTGAAAGATTCATAATTTTATATGCAAATTCATTAATTTTGTTAAAAGTATAATAACTACTCTATTAAAAATTCAATGTTTTGGTTGAAGATTTATCATTGTAGTTGAAAATTCATCTCTTTGGTTGAAAATATAAGTATTTTGTTAAAAATTAACTTTTTTCTTGAAAATTCATGTGTTCGGTTCGAAAATTAAACTTTTCTACGAAAAATTTGTATTTTGGCTTGCAAGTTTAAGAATCTAGATGAATTTTTTTCTATCTTGAATGAAAAATCTTTATTTGCTGAAAATTCATCATTTAGATAGAAAATTTGTCTCTTTGGTTGAAAATTTGCTTGTATTTTGTTAAAAATTCGCTTTTTTGGATACAAATTTATTTTTCTACTGAAAATTTAACTTATCCACTTTTGAATGAATATGTGTTTTTTGCTTATCGAAAATTCCATCATTTGTTTGAAAATTAAGGTATTTTCTTGAAAATTCATTTTTTGGGTAAAAAAATATCAATTATATATTACATTCTTCGTTGAGAATTAATCTTCTTGTTGAAAATTTACCTTCTGGATTTCAAATTCAACTGTCTTCTAAAAAATTTGTCTTTTCAGCTTGAACATTGAACTATT
Source organism: Andricus quercusramuli (assembly GCA_932178445.1). Lineage (NCBI taxonomy): Eukaryota > Metazoa > Arthropoda > Insecta > Hymenoptera > Cynipidae > Andricus > Andricus quercusramuli. Next base: position 151,213 of record CAKNXH010000664.1, on the reverse strand, counting down.
TCGTTAGAAATGCGACTGTTTTTGATTGAAGTTTAATCTTTTGTGACAAAAAATTCGAACATTTTGTTTGAAAATTCCACAATTAGGTGAAAAGTTCAACTACTTTGTTAATTTGAATTTTTATATTGAAAATTGAACTGGGCTTGGTTAAAGTTTAGTAATTTTTTAATTCGACTATTTGGTTTTAAATTTATCTTCATTGGTACAAAATTCAAGTGTTTAATTGAAAAATTAATTCTTTTGTTGAAAATTATTTCATTTTGATAAAAATTCAAGTATTTTATTAATATGTTTACTTTTTCTTTGCCGATTTAATTGTGTTGTTGAACACATTCGTTAATTTACAAAAAAATCGTCCCTTCGGATAGAAAAAATTCTTTTTTGGTTGAAAATTCAACTATCTTGTGAGAAATTAACTTTTTTGTTGAAAATTAAATTTGTCGGAGATAAAACTCAAATGTCTTCTGAGAAACTTGTCGTTTTCGCTTGAAATTTCAACTATTTGGTTGAAAATGGAACTGTTAATGGTTGAAGTTCAATCTTTTTTGTTTCAAAATTTAACTATTCAACTGGAAACTCACCTTTGTTCGTAGAAAACTCAAATATTCAGTTGAAAATTGAATTATTTTGTTAAAAATTCAAGTATTTTTTTTTAAAAGTCATCTTTTTCGTCAAAAATTTAATTGCTCTGTTGAAAATTCGTTAATTTGAATAGAAAATTCGGCCGGCTGAAAGAATTTTTTTCTTTGACAGTTCAACTCTTTTCTTAGAAATTACATTTTTTGTTGAAAATTCAACTTTTCGGATTCCAAATTCTAATGCCTTCTAAGAAATATGTCTTTTTGGCTTGAAAATGTAACTATTTGTTAAAAATTCAACTGTTTTTGGTTAAAAATGAATTCTTTGTTTAAAAATTCGACTATTTGGTTGAAAATTTATCTTTGCAGATAAAAAATTCAAGTGCAATGAATAATTAAGTTTCCAGTTTTCAAATTTGAATTTAAAATGGTTTCATTCCTTTCACAAAGAATTTTGAAAATAAAGTTTTTTCGTCCGCCCTGTCAAAAGTTAAAATTTTGCACCATGATGTTTGAACTATCAGCTTTATCCTCTTTACTTCAGTTTGAAGATGTAAAATTGTAAATATAAAATAATGAATTGAATATTTCCCAAAATATGAAGTAAAACTGACTTGGAAATAAATATGACATTAAAAAAATGTTTTTTTGTGATTTTAGGTGGACAAAAAATATTTGCCTGTGGTAGTGATCAAGAGGGCCAACTTGGCCGAGGAAGTAATGCAGTTGGCGACAGTTCCAGTTCACCAGTTATGGTCCACGATTGTGGAATTGCGGGACCAAAAGTAGTCCAATTATGTGCTGGATCTCAGCATTCAATGGCATTAACAGCCGATGGATCAGTTTTAGTTTGGGGCAGTAATTTGGAGGGACAACTTGGTTTACCAGGCACTTCCGGTCTCGTCAATAAACCGACGAAAGTTCAAATTCCTGAAAATATTAAACAAATTAGTGCTGGTTATTATCATTCGGCTTTCCTCACTGGTATGATATTCAATACTTTCTATGGCTTAAGGCCACGTGACGAGTGGGTCACGTGACCAGATTCCTACCTTACCGACACTTTTTTTATTTGTCAACTAATTTTCACACGAATAGCCACATCGAGTTGAAAATTTGGGATGATAAATAAGAAGCACTAAGAAAGGCGGATCTGGTCCTAAATTTTAATAATTATGAAAAAAGCAAGAAAAAATTATTTGCAAAAAAAACTTTTTTTATAATTATAAAAATTCAGGACCAGAGCTGCCTTTCTTAGAGCTTCTTAATTGATATCCCAAATTGGAAACTCGATGTGGCTATTTGTGTGAACATAAGTTGACAAATAGAAAAAGTTTAGGTAAGGTAGGAATCTGGTCACGTGACCCACTCGTCACATGCCCTTAAGGAGATTAAAACGAGTCGGGTTTTCACCACATACATGATACGTCCACGAGGATGCATTCCTTAATGTAAGATTTGAGCCACATAATTTAAAGGCAATTTTATTCGTGGGAGCGAAGCGATTTTTTCGAAAAATGTTCTTGTTTTTTTTTTTTTTTTTTTTTTTGTAATTGAAAATTAAACGTTTATAGTTGCCCCTGTAGAATGAAACGCGCCAGATTACACTCTTTGCCGGCCTGCTTTTTGTCGGTAAGGAAGTTATTTTTTCATACCATCAAACTAACTTCAAAATTATCATTATGTTATTTTCTTATATTTTTATTATTGTTTTGTATTATATTATTGAATCGTATATGACTATAAGCGACAGAGACACGCAGTACTTGTAGATTTTATTCTGCTTGAAACTAAATTGGGTGACAGCCCGGCATACAGTGTTGGCTGGCGCGTTGTATTCTATAGGCGCAAAAACGTTTAATGTTCAATTACAAAAAAAAACAATAACAAGAACATTTTTTGAAAAAATCGTTCTGCTTCCAGAAGTAAAATTACCTTTAAATTATGTGGCTTAAATCTTACATTAAAGAATTCATCTTCGTAGATGTATTATGTATATGGTGAAAACCCGAGTCGTTTTAATCCCCTTAACCCTTGTGATGTGCATCACCAGGGTACATTTTTGTATGTAAGAGTAAAGATCAAATTTTTTCTTGAGGCCTCGAATCGTGGTTAATTAGTTGAATTCCGAACAAATGATTCAGATTTCATTTAGATTTGTTTTGCAAAAATAATCGACTTCAATGTATACATACATCGCGGACACGCCCAGGATACCAGGGTATCCACCATAAAAAATTCATCTTTGAGTGAATTATTAATTTCTTATTAAGTTATTTGATTCATACACGTGAAATGTGTTGAGTAATAATATAATTTTCGATAATTTGATTGTTTAATAATTAATTATCATTTATTCGATACATTTAGTGTGCGGCAATCCGAAGTGCAATACTTGTGCGCCGTTTTGTGCCTTTGACACTCACGTTTGATATTTATTCATTGGAATAAACGACAAGGTAATGATTTCAATTGCAAAATTATTTTAAAAAGTGAAATAGGCAGGTGGATACCAGGGTAACCTGGGTTCACAACAATGTGAATCGATATCTATTATTTATAGATCAAATGAATAAATTCATTAAATATCTTCAAATTATATTATTTATATATATATATTTTTTTTTTTGATCGAAAATTCAACTACTCAATTAAAAGTGGAACTACTTTATTAAAAATTCACATGTTTGTTTGGTGCATCCTCTTAGTTAAAACATCTTTTTTTTTCGTTAAAAATTTAACTATTTTGTTGAGAACATTTTTCTTCACTGTAAATTAATTTTTTTATCTGAAAATTAATTATTGTGACAGAAAAATGAACCATTTTTTAATTTTTAAATTTTTATTTTCGTCGAAAATTCATCTGTTTGATTAAAGATTTATTTTATTCTATTGAAAATTAATTTTTTTACTGCATTTTTTTAAATCAAGATGTAAATACTATGTTGAAATTTTTTTTGGTCCATGATTTCAGTTGAAACACTTTAGTTTTTTTTTAAATTTAACTAGCTGAGAAATATATTTGTTTATTTAACATTAATTTTTCTAAATTGAGAATTGAACTATTTCATTTTTGCTTAACAATTTATCTTTTTTGTTGAAAATTCAACTACTTTGTTGAAAATTATTATTTTTTTTTATTCATCCTTTTAACTGGAACACCATTCTTTTTGTTTGAAATTGAAATATTTTGTGAAGAAGTATTTTTTTATTGGTAATTAATTTATTTAACAGAAAATTGAACTATTCCATGTTCAGTTGAAAATGTATCTTCTTCGCAGAAATTTTATCTGTGTGGTTTGGAAATTTAACTATTTCGTTGAAAATTAATTTTTTTACTTAAAAATTTATTGTTGTCACTAAAAATTAATGTTTTCTACTACAAAAAAAAACTATTACATTTTGAGTTGACAATTCATCTATTTCACGTGAAAGTTCTACCATTTTTCGAAAATTCGTCTTTTCATCATTAAATTTATTTTTTATTTTTCATTACAATCCATTTTGTTTAAAATATCAACTGTTACATTTTTTGTTAAGAATTCATCTTTTTTGTTTGAAAATTGAACTGCTTAGTTGAAAGTGGGAAGACTTGTTAAAAATTCATTTTTTGACGATTCATCATTTCAGTTAAAACACTTTTCCTTTTGCTCAAAATTTAACTATTTTGTTGAGAAACATTTTTTGTTGATTAAAAATTTGTTTTTCATATGGAAATGGATCGTTACCATGTTTGGTTGAAAATTTATTTTCTTCGTTGCAAATTCATCTGTTTGGTTGAAAATTGGACTTATTTCGTTCAAAATTTGCTTCATTTGATTTGAAAATTTTTTTTTTTTCCCCCACTGAAAATTAATTCTTTTTTACTAAAAATTTAACTATTCTATTTTGAGTTGAAAATTTATCTGTTTTACGTGAAAGTTTCACTATTTTGTTGAAAATTCGTCTTTTTTGTTTAATTCAACTATTTTAATTTGAAATTACAATCCATTTTGGTTCAAATATCAACTATTACACTTTTTGTTAAGAATTCGTCTTTTTGGTTTGAAAATTCAACTATTTAGTTGAAAGTGGAAATACTTCGTGAAAAATTCAATTTTTGATGATTCATCATTACAGTTAAAACACTTTTCTTCTAGCTCAAAATTTAACTATTTTTAAATGGAAATTGAACTTTTTCATGTTTGGTTGAAAATTTATCTTTTTCGTTGAAAATTCATCTGTTTGGTTGAAAATTAAACTATTTCGTTCAAGATTTGGTTAATTTGGTTTGAAAATTATTTTTTTTTCACTGAAAATTAATTTTTTCAATAAAAAATTTTATTATCTTATTTAAAGTTAACGATTTATCTGTGTTAGGTGAAGATTCAACTATTTTGTTAAAAATTCATCTATTTGATGGAAAAATGATTTTATTTGGTTGACAATTAATTTTTTCTTCTTATGAAAATCAACCTTTTAATTTTAGTTGATAACTTATTTCTTTGGTTGAATATTTATTTATTTTTCGGTTGAAAATTCGACTTTTTTGTTATGAATTAATTTTTTTGGGTGACTAGTATTCATCATTCTAGTTAAAAATTTATTTATTTCGTTGGAAATTCATTTTTTACTTAAAATTGAACTGTATTATGTTTGGTCATAATTAATTTCTTTGGTTTAATACTAATTTTATGAAAGAAAATTTATCTTTTAGGTTAAAAATCAAACTATTTGTTTAAAAATTAATTTTTTTTGGTAGAATATTCATCATTTGGTTTAAAAATTTATTTCCGTAGTTAGAAATTTATCCAATAAAAAAATTATAGTTGAAAATTAATTTCTTAAACTGAAAATGTAACTACATATTCCATTTTTTGATTTTCCAAAGAATTTTCTTTCAATAGCATTTCGAAGAATTTTGAGAGAACTCAAGTAAGTTATCGAAAAATTCCTTGATATCCATAGAAATATTTTTAAATTTGTTGAAAACTGTCGAAATTCCTTAAAATTAGTGGAAATGGTTACAAAATCACAAGAAATCTTTCAAAAGCCCTTTTGAAATCTTTAATAAAATTTAAAATGCATTGAAATTTTTATAAAATCTGACGAAATCATTTAAAATTAGTGGGGAATCTCGGGAATCCCTTGAAATTCCTTGAAATCCATTATTGCATTTGAATTCTTTTAAATCATTCGAAATCGTGTAAAATTCCTTGAAATCCGTAGAATTCTGTGCAATACTTAAAAATCATGCGTTAATTGATTTAGGAAAGAAAAACATTTTTTCGTACTTTATCTGTGTTTTTGCACTAATTCTATCAATGTTTTAACAATATTTATGTCTATTAATTTTTTTATAATGATTTTTCTTGATTCGCGAAAAACGATCAGAAATTCATTATATAAAATCATTCCAAGCCTATACTCAACTTCATATAATATTTTTTCGTAAGAGTAAACAATATTTTGATTGAATAATAAATTATATTAAAGACGATTGGAAATATTCTTATAATGAAATATTTTAATTGTTTTGCAGAAAGTGGCCTCGTTTATATTTGTGGTGAATCTGAAAGTGGGAAATTGGGCATCGATGTGAAATTTTCAACTCAAGCTGCTCCCAAACAAATCATGCTTCCAAAATCTGCAACTAAAATAACATGTGGGGGTCATCATACCCTTATCTTAACTGGTAAGGAACAATTAATAAATTTATTCAACATTTTTTAAATTTATTTTTATCTTAAAATTCTCAAAAGAAAATTTTAGAAAAAAAAAACCGACGACATTAGCCACGTGTTGAATCTCGATTCGAGAAGAGTCCAGTAGATGTCAAGCCATTCCGAGCGCGGATAGCACTCGGATGGGTGACCATCTGCGACGTACGGCCGGGCAAAGATATTATAAGCCTAGATGCGGCACGGGGTGTCAGAGTGGGGGAACAATATATATAGGACATCACATTTTCTACCATATCGAGGTGCTGCCCTCACCGTACTACGAAGTCGGGCGCTGGTTTTCTCCTATTTTTGGGCCGGGTTGTGTATTCACTGCGGTTTAACTAATGCCGAGCGGAAGGATGACTGTGAGCATCCAAAGGGTAGGGTCTAATGTCTGCCTTCAAACACGACTGTCGAAAAACCGGCTGAATTCGGGAGGTGGTTTTCTGCAGTTTTCCTCCACCCTGGCCAAACGTCCAGCGAGTACTTCCAATAAAGTCGGATGCAGCGGCGGCGTATCACTGATTGTGGTTAAATTCATACAGAGATTCTAAGCCCACCTCAGTAAAAGAAAAATTTCCACAGGCCTATACCCAGTGAAGTTGGAGTACTCATGCTAAAAGACTTGAATGGTACTTTAGCAGCAAGAGTGAACCGTGCTTCTAACCGCAGTGCTACGGGACTTAAGGCCATGTGGGTCACGTGACAGGATTCCTAACTTACCGACACTTTTTTTATTTCCTAACTCATTTTCACACGAATAGCCACATTGAGTTGAAAATTTGGCATAATGAATAAGAAGCACTAGGAAAGGTGGGTCTGGTCCTAAATTTCAATAATCATGAGAAAAGCAAAAAAAATTATTTATAAAAAGAAATTTTTTCATAATTATAAAAATTCAGGACGAGACCCACCTGTCTCAGTGCTTCTTATTCAGTATCTTAAATTTCCAGCTCGATGTGGCGCTTCGTATGAAACTAAGATAGGAAATAAAAAAAGTTCCGGTAAGGTAGGAATCGGGTCACGTGACCCACTCATCACATGGCCTTAAATGGACCAGTCTAACAAGACACTAATAATAGTATAAATAATAATAGCTTAACCCTTCGATGGCACACTTCCCGACGCGTAGCCTTGCTGGCATACTGGGGTCTTTTCGACCCCAAGTGGAAAAGGCTTCCCGCAAAGAGCCAATTCATTATTTTGAGTAGCTGAATTTTTTACACACTCTTGGAGAGTTATTTCAAAGAATGCTGTGAGTTATTTAGTTCAAAATTTATTTTAAATATGATAAAAAGATTGTAAAAGTTAAACAATAGTGAAAAGTGACATTTTTTCACGAAAAAATTAATATCCATTAATGCCAATTTCCATTTACCATTAGTACCATTTTTGAATGTTGAAGGGACTTGAATAAGTTTCAACGAGCCTGGGGTCTTTTCAACCCCAGTGTGCCAGCGAAGGGTTAAACAAATTTTAAAGATTTTTGTTGCAACTTTTCCATCTATTGTTAAAATATCGGATTTAAAAAAATTAAATTGAATTTTCAGAAGATGGTTGTATATATTGCATGGGAAGCAACTCGAGTGGCCAATTAGGATTAGGCACAAACGTTACAGAAGTGCAGACACCTAATCTTCTTCCATTGGATGTCTTAAAAAACGAAGTGATTTCTAAAATATCTTGTGGAGAGAGCCATAGTGCAATTCTAACTGGTGAGTTGATTAATCTAACTGGTTGTTGAAATTATTCAACAAATAAGTTATAAATATTTCTAAAGTAAGAAGGTGCACTTTTCAGCCATTCTCGAGAGAAACGGATTTTTAAAAAAAACCCTCATGTTACATGAACCACAATTCGAGAATCTTTCAGCTCTCGGTTAAATCAAGCGGTAGCGCTCCGAGTTTGTAACTGGAAATTCGCTAATTTATACATTCGCTTTCGTTTTTAGTTGAGTATTACATTTATTCGAATTAAGCAAAATTATTTATTTCGAACAATTTTTTTAATACGAAAAAATGGGGGTTTTTAACATTCATCACTTGAGGCCATGTGATGAATGGGTCACGTTACCAGATTCCTACCTTACCGGCACCAGTCCCACCGTTCTCAGTGCTTGTCATTTATTATGCCAAATTTTCAACTTGATGTGGCTATTCGTGTGAAAATAAGTTAGGAATTAAAAAAAAGGGTCGGTAAGGTAGGAATCTGGTCACGTGACCCACTCGTCACATGGCCTTAAACTTGAACTTAAAAAATTAATCATTGTTTTTAGTAATTTTCCCTTACTCTAGAGTAAGAAAGTAGCGAGTTTTCACATTTTTAAACTCATTTTCAACTATTCAGTTAGAGCGATGCAACAATTAATTAAATTCAACGAAAATAATTGTTTAAATAATTTATTACTATTTTCAATAATATTCTCTTAGAATAATGTTAGAATATTGCAGTTTTTTCTAAAATTTTCCACTTTTTGTCTACTTTGTAATTAGAGTAAGGTAATATTTAATTAAATTTAATAAGATTAATTGCTGGAACAGTTTATTATTATTTATAATTATATTATCTTTGAATAATTCCAGAAAGTTGCAGTTTTCCTGAAATGTTTAGCTTTTTGCCCAATTTTTATTTAGAGCAAGGTGAAAATAAATACGATTCAACAAACATAATTGTTTAAACAAAATATTATAGTTTATAACTATCTTCTTCTATAGTAATGCTAGGTAGTTGCGGATTTGTTTCTGAAATTCTCCACTTTTTGTCAACTTTTCACTTAGTGGGGTAATAATTGATTCCATTTAACAAACAATCTCTTTCACTCTGTGAATAATGAATATATTTTTCTCGAAGAAAACAGATATCTGAAATATCCTTCAAATTTTCTATATGGATGATACCAAATGTAAATTTTCCTTAAAGTAGTTACCAAGAGCCTTTTTGTTTAAATTATTATTAATATTTATTATTTGTTTTTAATTAAAAATTCAAAAAAGAGCTGCAAATTTCAGAAAAACACGCAACTTTCTATCATCACTCTAAGAGAAGATAGTTATGAACCATGATAAATGGATTAATCAATTATGTTTGTTAATTTGTATTAATAATTATCTCACTGAGTGATAAGTGGACAAAAAGTAGAAAATTTGATAAAAAAACCGCAACTATCTAGCATCAATATAGGAGAAGATAGCTGTAAATAATAATTATTTGCTTAAACAATTTTGTTAAATTGCATTAATTATTACTTCTCTTTGAGTGAAAAGTTGACAAAAAGTGGAAAATTTGATATGAAACTGCAACTAACCAGCTTTTTATAGGAGAAAATAGTTATAAACAATAACGATTTGATTAAATAATTATATTTCTCAAGTTTCATTAATTTGTACCAAACTTTAAGTCAAAATAGACCAAAAGAGGAAAATTTCAGAAGAAACTGTAACTTTCTAACTTTTTTCTGAGATAATATAATTATGAATAATAATAAGTTATTTAAACAATCATTTCTGTGAAATTCAATTGATTATTGCCTCGATCTAACGAAAAAGTTATAAATAAGTTTAAAACTTAAAAAAAAGCCGCGACTTTCTCACTCAACAATAATCAATTATCTAAGCAATTTATGTAAACATCTTATTATCAGTAAAAAGTAGTATTCTGTGCATTATAAACAATCTGTAATCAAAAAACCCAAAAAATCATAATTACCGCCAAAAACTCGCAAAACCCAATTTTTCACTCATAGGTTTTTTCGGGACTCTGTGAAACAAACTTATGGGGGTGCTGTTTAGAAAATAATTATTTTTTTTATTTTATAACTAATTGTGAAGAGAAATTTTCATGGCCTTTGCGGAACCTCTGATTTTTTTTTTTAAACAATCATTTTTTTGGGGGTTCGAACAAATTTGTGGGCGATATACATGAAAATTCAAGGAAAAAAATTCTGGACCTCGCTACGCGACATTCTTGAAAAATTCTGATTCCTTCTGCAATTTTTTGTTCAAAAACATGAATCATGAATTAAAGTTAAAGATATAAATATTATGATAATAATAGAAAACGTCGTTTATTAATATGCTATTTCTATATAATTTTATTTTTATATTTCTTTATATTTGACTATTTATTTCATTATACTATTTCCATATTTAGTATTTTTATCGCATATAAAAATAATAATAACCAACACAGAAATATGCAATTGATTGAAAAGAAATGGAATTTTTATATTAAAAAACTTTGTTTGAAATAAAAGTGGTAAAGGTTGGAAAACCCAATTTGGAATTCAAAAAATGGCTTAAAATTGTATTTTTGCTGGATATAAATAAACCCGATAGTTAATTGTAATAACAAAAAAAAAAAAAAAATGGCGAAAAGTGTCGGAGGCAGGAATCGAGCCTGGACTTTCGGTTACAAACTCGGTCTGTTACGGCCGGACCTAACCGAGAGTTGAAAGATTTTTGCACTGCGGTCCATGTAACATGAGTTCTTTGTCTTAAATTTATAATAAAATAAATTACTTTAAACTGTTATTAATAGTAATGTTAAGAGATAAAAATAACTAAAATATACATTTATTTGCAAAAGATAGTGGAAAAATCTTTACATGCGGTGATGGAAGGCATGGAAAGTTGGGCTTGGAAGAGAATGAAAACAATGTACACGAATTGACGTTTGCTACGAGATATCAGGAGCTTTTCGTGACGAATGTAATTATATAAAAAAATTATTTCTTTTTTCTTAATAATTTATTATGAGAAAGTAATTATTATTTTAATTCAAGGTTTCCTGTGGAGGCTGCCACACAATTCTAGTTGGTCGAAGACGTGATTCAGGAAACAAAGAATCCGACACAATACAAACGGTAATGACGACAGAATATATGATTAATTGATTAAAAATTACTTTTTTAATAATTAATTAATTTAATTAATTATTTAAGATATATTCCTTTTTCTTACACTTTTTTTATTTTTATGTTCGAAACTAAAAGGAAGGGAAACTTTCACATTTAGAGAGTGGTGGTCGATATGGAACTAAAATTTCTAACAGCAATTTCTATTCAACATGTGCGTCTAAATATAAATTTTATATCCCCATAAAATTCGTTTGCAAAGGTGTTTATACATTTAAGTCAACACGTTTTGCCCTTCCTCATTTATGACTCAGAGAGCAGTTTTAGTAATATTGAAAAGTGAAAATCAATTTATTTCTAAGATAGAAAGTATTTTCAGTAGTAAATTTGGATAACTACATTAGGGTGGGCCAAAAAAACTCAAAATGATCAGATTCATTGGAAATTTTTCAATTTATAATTTGAAAAATTTGTTAAAAAATGTTGTGGGTAAAGTTCACGAAAGTATCCGGAAAAATAAAACAAATTTTGTTTCGTTAATTTAAACCTAATCTTGCCAAAAGAATGTTTTTCGTCTATTTATTTTTTGACACTTTTTTCAACAAACTAATGAAACACCTACATATTTTCAAGTTTCAAAGAAAATTTCTTTCTATTCTGTACGGATTCTGAAACATGAACAATTTGGATATAAGATTCGTAGAAATTGGTTTATACATGATTCAAAAAAAAGTAAGAAAAACATTTTTTCATCGAAATGACGAAAAATGAATTTTTGTTAAATTTACGGATATTGTGTCGGAATTAGAAAAGTTACATTTTTAGTCATTTTTTAAATATTGTATTTCGACGAAAAAAATGTTTTTTACTTTTTTCCGTATAAGTTCTTTATTTCCATAAGCCCGACCCAACAGAAATTGAAAAAAATGGTCTATACACAAAAAATAAAAAATTTGAACATTTTTATTTGACTTTCCCAATGATGGGAATATTTTTTTATTTGTTCGTAATGCCACAAAAAAAAATTTCAGTTCTATTACCAATGAACCTAATCTTTTTCAGTTTTTTTGGCCCACCTTAACATTTTCTGTTACTCGTTCATTCAATTTTGTTTTGTTTTGTTTTAAAACGAAAATAATAACAGGGTAGCCACTGGATCGGAAAACTGGGAAATGAAAGTAAAGTTGTTCTTTAATCAAGAATTTTACAAATTTTCAGAAGAAAAATCTATCCAATCACTTGAAATATTACAAATTTCATATCACTTGATTTAATGGAATATAAAATAAGTTTGATTTCAAAACTTTTATTATTGTAAAGTTCAATTGTTAACTTTTTCAATTATACAATAATTGAGTTTACAATGCGTTATTTTCACACCTTTTGCTTTTAAATTACATTTTTAATTTAATAATTTTAAAATTCAAACCTTGAGTTAGACAAATTGAAACTTCCGATCAAAACTTTATGAACTATTTTCAACTTTTAAATAATTTCAAATTATAGATTTATAATTGATTTATTCGAAATAGAAAGCCTTAAATAGTTGAATTATCAGAGTGCCGAATTTTAACTTTGAATTTTATAATTTTAATTCTTCATTAAAAAAATTATTTGTAAGTTAGTGTTGAATTTTTATGTATAAATAGAAATGATTGAATAATTGTTATTTTTGAATTACTTTTTTTTAACGGGACGACATTTTGGTCGAGTAGCAAAGGAAAACATTTTTAATTCAATATTGTATGAATTGGGAGAGGGACATTTTTAATCTTGTTATAGGTATGGAAAGAACGAAATTTTTATTCTTTTTTCTGAATTGAAGGTGGACACTTATCTCTTTCTATCATTTTTATTGATTAAGAAGGGAGGAAATTTTTGTTCAAAAATTTTTATGAATTGCAAGGGAGAAATTTCATATTTTGGAAATTCCTATAGAGTTGGAAGAGACGAAATTTTAGTTATTTTTTCTTAATTGGAACAGGCCTATTTTCTTTTTTATTATTTTCACTGAGTTGGAAGAAAGGCAATTTTGGTTTTCAATTTATTGTAAAGTGAACTAAGCCATTTTTTATTTTTATGGAATATATAACATTTTGCCTCATTTTTTTCTTAGTTGAAAACGCTATTTAAGAAAATGTAATTGAATTTAAGGAAAGAATTTTTTATTTACAATTTTTTCTCAATCGGAAGAGGGAAATCTTTTATTTTTAACATCTTAATCGAGTTATAAGGGGCAAACAATTGGTTATTTCTTACCTTTATTGACAGAGTTCATTTTTTTATTATTTTCATTGAGTTGAAGAGGGCACATTTTCTTTTTAATTTTTTTTGTGGATTGGAAGAATTTTTCAAAACATTTTTATTGAGTTAGAAGGAAAGAATTTTCGATTCTGAATTTTTGTTGAATTGGGGAGGGACACTTGATATTCTTGTGATTTTTATTCAGTTGGAAAGAACAAAATTTTGGTAAGGAAATTTTCGTAATTTTTTTCTGAATTCGAAGAAGTCTATTTTTTAATATTATTTTTACTGAGTTGGAAGGGAGGAAATTTTGGTTTTCAATCTATTTTGAATTGGAAAAGGCCCTTTTTTGTCTATCATTTTTATTGAGTTCTAGGAAATAATTTTTTATGTTCTATTTTTCCCGAATTAGAGGAGGGAACTTTTCTATTTTTAACATTTTTATCAAGTTGAAGGGGTCGAAATTTTGATTATTTTTTATTCTGAATTGGAAGAGGTCATTTTTCCTTTTTATCATTGAGTTGAAAAAAGGAATTTTTTATTTTCAATTTTTTTTTTAATTGGAAGAGGGTATTTTTTTATTAAAATTTTTTTTTATTGAAACAGAAAGAGGGAAATTTCTATTCTAATTTTTTTTTAATTGGCAGAGGGACACTTAAATAAAATACTTAAATAAAAAAATTTACATTTTTGAGAATTTTTACTTCTTAATTTCAACGAACCTGAATAATTCTTGCGAGACGGGAAAAAACGGGATTTTTTTGTCGATTGATACGGCCAACTTGTATTAACAAATATATAAAAAAAAGTATATTCAAAACACTTTGAAATGATTATTTTTCAAGCTATTCTGGTCTGGCTTGTTCCGATAACATGAATTCAGATAATCTTTATTACTCTTCGTCACACCAGATTTTAATTTCCAATCTTTTTTATTATCCAATAAAACCTCGAACCCATATTTTTTTCAGGACCACTCGTCGCAAAAAAAGAATCCCCTCCCCCCTCTAAAAGTTCCCGTAAACAGACTTCCGACCGGAAATCACGTCGAACAAGCTGAAAATGAAGCCATGGAAAAACCAGAAAAAATCGATCCAAGCACTGATAAGATAAAAGATCAAGTGGCAATAAAAGATCAAGAGGTGATAAACAACACGGCAACGGGTGAGTTCGTAGAAAGCAAAACAAGTCCAATCAATAACGACACAATGAATAATATCGAAAAGCAGGAAAGTCCCAAGAAATTTTCAGACTACCTTCCTAAAGATGATCCACTTGTGGAGAATAAATTAAAAAGTATGGAAAATGATAATGAAGAGAAAGAAATTGATACAAGTGCTCCTGACGAAATCGATAAAAGTGCCCCTGAAGAAATTGATAAAAGTGCCCCTGAAGAAACTGATAAAAGTGCCCCTGAAGAAATTTCGGAAAAAATGGACCCCGTGAAGAACTTGGAGCCTTCCGATCCAAGCATGGCACTCATTGAGAATGAAAAAATTGAGGAAGCTTCTGATGAAGCTACAAAAGCGGAAGTAAGATTAGAAAAACCAATTTCACCTCCGACTACGGATCCTCCTCCAAAGCCTCCTCGACAAAAATCAGGGAGTGGGAGTAATTCCTCTACAACTCCTTCGAGTCCGTTCCAAAATTTAAATTCGGGAGTGATTGCAGAAATACATGAAAAAATGGAGAATGAGTTGCAAGAAGATACTTCTTCTATTAATTCTGTGGATACTCAAAAAACTCGATCAGCGAAATCGAAAAGGGGTGGAGATGAGGAAATCAATCGGGTGGATGATATCCTAAGTGAAGAGGAGATGAAAAAAGAAAATGGAGAAGATGGAAAGAAAGAGGATCCAGAAATGGTTGATGATGGCGATGACGCTGATGATGTTCAGTCTCCAGTAACAAGGACAGGTGAGAATTAGTTTTTCAAATGTTAACGTCAGTTGGAAATAGTTAAAAACCTGATTGGCTCTTTTGAAGTTTTTTCATGTCTTGAATTTAAAATCATGAATAAATTAAAACTTCCGAATTATCTAATAAATTATTGAAAATATTATGATATATTTTTCATGTACTTTGCGCAAGCAATTAGTATCTTTTTAATGATTTTTACAAAATAATATTCGGATTCATTTGTTCACATCGAAATGAACGTCTACGTTCCTCTCTCCACTTTTTTTCTGCACTCCTGCGTTCCTCTCTTTACTTTTCTACTGCACTTTTGCGTTTTTTTCTAGTTTTCTCTTGCACTCGTGCGTTCCTCTTTCTCCTTTTCTTTTGCACTTCTACCTTTTTTCCCTGTAATTTTGTCCTGCATTCCTACCTTCTTCTTTGTACATTTTTCTTACACTCCTGCGTTTCTCTCTCTACTTTTCTACTGCACTCCTCCGTTCCTCTCTGTACTTTTATCCTGCACTCCTACGTTCGCCTTTCTACTCTTCTACTGCACTTTTGTATTCTCCTTTCTACTTTCCTCCTTCACTCCTACATTTCTTTCTTCACGCTTCTCCTGAAATCCTGCGTTCTTCTTTTTCCTCTTCTCATGCACTTCTATTTTCTTCTCTGTACTTTTCTCCTGCACTCCTACCTTCTTCTTTGTACATTGTCCCTACACTCCAGCGTTCCTCTCTATACTTTTCTACTGCACTTCTACGTTCTTCATTCTACTTACCTCCTTCACTCGTGCGTTTCTCTTTTTCCTTTTCTAATGCACTCCTAGCTTCTTCTCTGTATATTTCTCCTGCAATTCTGCGTTCCTCTTTCTTCTTTTCACCTGAACTCGAGCGATCCTCTTTCTAATTTCCTCCTGTACTTATGCGTTACTCTCTCTACTTTTCCACTGCACTCCTACGTTCTTCATTCTACTCTCCTTTTTCATTCGTGTCTCCCTCTTTGTCCGTTCCTTCTGTACTCCTACCGTCTTATCTGTACATTTCTCCGGCCCTCCTGAAATCCTTTTTCTCTTTTCCTCCTGCACTCCTACCTTCTTCTCTGTACATTTCTGCGTACCTTTTTCTTCTTTTTTCCTGCACTCATGCGTTCTTCTTTCTACTTTTCCCCTGCACTTCTGCGTTCCTCTCAGTATTGTTCTCCTGCATTCCTAAATTCCTCTGCACTTTCCTCATGTACTCCTGCAATCCTCTTTATCCCGCCCTCGTGCGTTTGTATTTCTCTATCCTTTTCTCCTGCACTTCTGCATTCCTCTACTTTTCTTTTGCACTCCAGAATTCCTCTCTCTACTTTTCTCCTGCATTCCTGCGTTTCTCTTTCTCCTGCACTCTTGCGTTCCTCTATCTCCTTTGTTCCTTTTCTTCTGTCTCCTGCTTTCCTCTCTCTCTATTTTTCTCTAGCACTCCTACCTTGCTCTTTTCACTTTTCTTCTGCACTCGTGCGCTCCTTTTTCCCTTTTTCTCCTGCATTCGTGCGTTTCTCTTTCTCCTTTTCTCCTGCACTCCTTCGTTCCTCTCTCTACTTTTATCTTGAATTTCTGCACTTCTACGTTCCTCTCTGTACTTTTCTTCTGCACATCCAAATTCCCCTCTTTCTCTCTCTACTTTCCTATAGCACTTCTGCTTTCTTCTTTCTACTTTCCATTTCACTCTTGCGTCCTTTGTCTCCTTTTCGCTTTTTTTCTTGCACTTCTGCGTATTATACATGTAATGGAAAAATTGACAATAATTAGAAAAAATGCATAGATGAATTAAAAAATCAAAGAAAAAAAATATTTTACGTTTTTAAGTGGAATAATTCTGTAATAAGTCATAGTGATATTTCGCCAATATTATTGAACTGATTTTTATTATTGAAAATATCGTAAGTCAATATTATTGTTTGTAGTTAAAATTTCCCTGTAGCTTTTCTTAGAAAGGTGAAAAACAACAATAATATTGCTCAATCATTTATTTTAAAATGTAA
This sequence comes from Andricus quercusramuli, assembly GCA_932178445.1. NCBI lineage: Eukaryota > Metazoa > Arthropoda > Insecta > Hymenoptera > Cynipidae > Andricus > Andricus quercusramuli. The sequence continues at coordinate 133,916 of CAKNXH010000664.1, read as the reverse complement.
TTTTAATAACAAATCAGTGAATTTTAAAGAAAATTGATAATTTTGGAACGATTTGAGGTGAAGTTAACGTTTTTCACCGAAAATTAGTTACTTTCAACAAAAAGCATCAGGCTTAAAAGAAGATTTACAATGCCAAATTTCAAAAAATTTTACGTTAGTAAAAATCAACGGTTTGATTGTGTATACAAAAACACTATATACTAAATTCTGAAGTTATAGGATATCAATTTTTATCAATTTAAAAAATATTGTATTTGCTTTTCTTTCCTATTATTTTAAATATTAAATATTATAAAATACAAAAAATATGTATTTTGAATTGTGATAAGATTATAAATTAGAAAACCCAAAATTTTGAGGTTTAAACATTTTTCTTCTGTTGGATGTTAATTTATGTAATTATGTGGATAAAAGTAATAAATTTATTTCATCTTTATTTTTCGCATTTTTCAAGGAAAAATGGCAAGACTATTCAAATCCAAAAAAAATCAAGAAACGGCAAATGGTACAAAGACACATGCTACATCAAACACAAAAATAAAGGTATGCGTACAAAAAATCATATTTCTTGTTAAATAAATTTTCAGGTTAAAAAACAAATGTTTTTTCTCAATATTATATTTAATAGGTTCAAATTTGATATAATATTAAATATAAAACAACCAAAGTTTTGTAAGTATTAAAATTATAATAATTATTATCTTTATTTTTCAGTCGAGGACGTGTACTCTTCTTTAATTTGGAAACTAGCAAATTCCCGTGAAACCTTCCTCAAGGAATGGAAATTATTGGCAACATATTCATATCAGTATAGCTATGTCGATTCTACGTCACTTACCCACCGAGCAAGGTTCTGCTCCACACTGAGTTACATACATAAGATAATTACCATCAGTCGGTAATGCAGATAATTACTATCGGTCGGTGAGTGACGTAGAATCGGCATAGCTTTACTGCTATTCATTCAACCTAATCATTCTCACTCTAATTAATGCCAATGGTTTTTCTTTTCCAAAATAATAAAATTATGGAAGGGAAGATTAGTGCCTTATTTCATCCAGCAAAGCCGAGGATTCGAAGCAAAAAAGATTTTTTTGGAAAATAAAGAAAAAAAAACGAATAATAAGGAATGGTCCAAAAATAGTGATATCTACATACATTTTATGTATTTATAACACAATGCTTTTGAATGATTTCCATTGAATAGATATAAATACTCTACGATCTTAGAATTATAATATTGTTCAAACATTTGATTAGACAACTTAAATATTTTACTATAGAAAAAATGTCTGTTTGGAAAAAGTTTTATGAGAATACATTGTAGTTAACGTTTTTATTAAAAGTACATGGTGAAAAGTCACTCAGGACTACATTTTTTATCACTACACTGGAACTCCCATACCTGCATGACCGATTACTGATTTAAGTGGAAATCCAAATATGGATGCGGGGAGGTGAAGAGGTGAAAGAGAGGTACGACGAGCTCGGCAGTGACGTCAAGTGCCGTTGCTAGAAAGTGGGAAGTACCCTATAGCCGTAAGCGGACAGAATGTTTATAAAAGTATCTTGATGTCATTAGAGAATTTAAAAATCTAATAAGCAAAAAAAACGAATTCTCAAATTTCAGGAAATAAAATGTACTTAAGACTCTCACATAATCTAAATATTATTATATAATATATTTATTCATATAATTATTTATAATAATATAATTTATAAAACTTAATTTGCAATAACACGCTTAGAGCTTTATTTTCATTTTCAATGAATGTATATTTTTAAGTTCGCAAACAGCTACATATTTGAAACGCATAAAAACATCTTTGTTTATTATAAGGAATGGATTGTTCACTTTCACATTTGTTCACTAAAATACAATTAAACCACCATTCCACGAATAAAAGACGGACTTAATTTATTTCTTATATTTTTAATTTATAAATATATCACTCCAGCAAAGTATATTTTTTGTAGAGTAAAATTATTTAATTATTTTTAATTTTCTGTAGAATTAATTATTTTAGTGCACTGGAATAATTCACAAATTAAAAAACCATTCTTCATAATAAAAAAAATTAAGTATTTTTTCATCATTTTAAATAGCGCGCGAAAAGCAACCAATCAGATGCAAACTTGCAAAAGTAGCAAATCATATAATCGCACCATACGCGACGCATGCGCATCATTGTGGAGCCCGCGCTGCCCCACGTTGGAAATACCGATAGTCGCGGCGCTGAAATGTTTACAAATTTGCGAACCCTTTATCTGGGACATCACATACCGAGCTGTCGCACGAATGGGAGTTCCAGTGTAATTATTTTTTTCTGAAGAATACCTATTTTTATTAGAATTATTTAATTGAAATCAAAAACTCTAACAATATAGGATGACACAATTTCAATAATAGAAGTTAATTGAGTTCAACGAAAGTAGAATTACCTAACTCGTGTTTTCCAATTCACTTGCCAATTTCTAAAAAAAAATGTCGGTTAGACAAAAAAATGTTCTATTGGAATTTAATGAAAACAAGAATACTGTCTTGTAACTGGACTCATTCTAAAAATATATAAAAATATATTGTTTATGAAGAAGAGACTTTCCAACTTTATCTGCTTATTTTTAAAGAGAAAATAGGGTGGTCAAGATTTTTTTTTTCTTCAAATTTTCATGCATATGGCCCCAAAATTTGTCCGAATCCCGAAAAAATAAATACGCCATTAAAAATTATGTTTTGAGGTTCCGCAGGCTCTATGAAGTTTAACACATATTTACCATAAAAAGACGTTTTTGTAAATTTCATTCAGAATCGTTAACATTAGGTGAACGGAGTTGAAATGCCATATTGCTTTTCACCATTATCTATTGAATATAGATTAATGATCAAATAATTAATTAAATCAATTTAATAAATAAATTGATTAACTAAGAAGAATCTAAAAAAGTCACATAAGTGAAAAATTGGATGTGCGAGTTTTTGGCACTAATTATGATTTTTTGCTGTTTTCAAAATACAAATTGTTTCTAATACATAAAATACCACTTTATACTGATAATTAAATGTTCACGCAAATCGTTTAAACAATTTATTACTGTTCTTAGTATTTTTCTTTTAAAATAGAGATAGAAAGTTGCGACTTTTTAAAAGATATTTAAACTTATTTTCAAATTTTTAGTTAGAGCGAGGCAGTAGTTAATTTTGATTGCGAGAAATAATTGTTTAAACTATTTCTTATTATTTATAATATTATTTACTTTGAATAATGCTAGGAAGTTGCAGTTTTTTCAAAAATTATCCACTTTTAGTCCACTCTTTAATCAGAGTGAGGTGTTATTAATTAACGTTAACAAAAATAATTGCTTAAACAATTAATTCTTATTCGTGATAATATTCTTTTTGAATAATGCAACAAAGTTGCGGTTTTTTCTAAAATTTTCAACTTTTTGTCCTCTTTTCACTTAAAGTGAGGTGATATTTACTTAAATTCAGGCCACTTTTTGATTAGAATGAGGTCATAATTAATTCATGTGAATAAATATAATTGTTTGAACAATTTATCATTATTGTTTATAATATTATCTTTAATTCGAACCATTTTTTAACTATGGTCTTACGAAAAATAATTGCAAAATAATTTTTGGTCTGTGTCCGCTGCAATTTCACAGCCAAGTTTTCGATTTTTTAACTTATTTCCTGGTAGCATCCCAATAATCTTTCTCTCTGTCATCACTCTGAAAAAAATTGTTCTTTTGTTAATAACAATTGCTACCAACAAAAATCTAGGTTAACGAAACTTTCTACTTTTATTCGTTTTTTGTTGAAATTTTGATTTGACGTCTGAAATCTTCGAAAATAAATTTGAATTTTCTCAAGAGTGTTAGGAAAATTGTATTTATATAACAAAAAAAAACAAGTAAAAAAACTCTAAAGAAATAGTTATTTGACATTTTTATTTTGTATTGCGTGTGATTCATAATGCTAATTTAAATAAAAACTACTCACGTTAGGATTACGCAATTTATAATAATGAGAGTTGATTGAGCTTATCAAAAAGAATGATCTAACACGTGATTCTCCAATTCATTTGCCAATTTCTGAAAAAAATTTCATGTAGACACAAAGAATAGTAATTAAATTCGAATTCAGAATAAAATGAAAAATTGTCTTACATTCATATTTGAATTAATTCTATCGGTCGGTTTTTCGAAAGAAAGTTTATATAGAGCTCTCAAAGCTTCTGTAAATTTTTCTATTGCCAATTTTCTATTGGAATGTAAGGAGAACAAGAAGATTGTCTTGTTTTCTGAATCGATGGGATACAGCATGCAACCGGATTTATTCTAAAAATATATTATATTTCGTCAGTGGAAAATCCAGAATAATTTCGTATTCAAAAAAGTGGATGCAACTCATCTGGCAAGAATAAATGAATAGATAACAGAATTTTAGTTTAAAAAAAAAAAATGAGAAGAAGACCTCAAAAAAACCTGTTATGATATTTTTTGTGAATCGTGGAATGATTACCATGTGATCGTAATAAATGTTCTGTGCTCTACAAAAAGTGATGAGCTGTTCTCCACAGTATTTTGAAAGACCGGTAATGTATAATTTTCCGCTGCAGACTGCATATTTTTCCAAGGCTCTATTTATCAAAAATAATTAATTATTCACTTCATTGAAGAGTTAAACACTTAATTAAAACTTAAAAAGTTATAAAAATATAAGGCCAAATATCATAAAGCCTTCACATTAAAATCAATTAATTAAGTAGATTAATTATTTAATTATAGTTTCTTACTGTGACTGACAACATTTGCATTTTTTTAAACAAAACATTTTCCAATCATTGAAAGCAATCAGATCTGTGTAGAATGGATCCACATCAATAACCCATAATTCTTGATCCTTGAAAAAGAATATTAAATATTACGAAAAATAGCGTTTCTTATTTTGATTGCCTAATTATCTTTGCTTATATATACTTTAGGATCGTACAATTTTATCCATATTATTTAAATAGGTCCATCTTTTAGATTCACAATTGATGATCCTATAATTTTAAAAATGTACCAATAATAATTCTTAAATTTTGATAATCAACGAAATCAGAGAATTTTTAATTATAGAACTTCAAACATGCATCATTTTTTTTGTAAATTGTACAAATTAAAAACTCTCTTTAGTTTGGAAAATTTTCAACTTAAAGGTCTACAATTTTGAAGAGATGAAATTGAAAATTCTCGAAGTTTAAAGATATGTAAATCAAAGTTCTTAAATTTTAGTAATTTTGGAAACCATGTTTTAAATTCAATTCTAAATTTTCCAGAATGAAGAAAGTTTGAAAATAAAACATCAAAATTACATAAATTTTGAATTGTAAATCTTTCAAAATTTTTCATTATAAATTGTCAAAATTAAAATTTCCAAAATGTTGAAGATTTACAATTCAAATTTCTACTATTTTGAAGAGTCACAATTTAAAACTCTTGTATTTTCAAGATATCTAAATAAAATTTTCATTATTTCGGAAACCCAAAGTCAAGTTCTCGATTCCAATTCTTCAAAATTAAAGAAATTTTGGACGTAAATCATCAAAACTACATCTTTTAAAATTTTTAAACTTTAAACTTGTATTATTTAAAATTTAAAATGTTTTAGATTACAAAATTTTAAATTTCAAAGATTTTCATTTCAAAATTCCACAATATTGAAGACTTACAATTGAAAACTCTTTCATTTTGAAGATGTATAAATAAAAATGCTTATATTTGGATAAATTTGGAAAAAATCAATGTTTTTGTTTTGAATAATTCAAATTAATGAACCTTCAAATGTAAAGCATCAAAGTTATTAATTAAATTCATGATTAATCATTTGTAAATTGTTGAAGACATAAAAGATCTTAAACTTCAATGATCTACAATTCAAAGTTATAAAATTTTAAAGATTAACAATATTGAAAATTCCTAAATGTTGAAGATATAGAATTACGAATTATTCAATTTTTAAGATTTATGTTTCAAAACTATGAAATTTGGAACATTTTTGAAAAGAAGTTCGATTTTGAAAAATTAAAATTGATAATTTTCTGATATAAATGTTTTGCAATTTCAAATTCTTTAATTTGGAAGATTCAAAAGTGAAAACCATTTGATTTTGGAGATGTTCGAATAAAAATTTTGAAGTTTTGATTATTTTGAAGATCAAAATACAAATTTTCCATTTTGAATCTTTCAAATTGAAAACATTTCTAATAAAAATCATCAAAAATACAACATTTTTTATTGTTAAACTTAAAACTTGCATTACCTAAAATTTAAAATTTATAAACTTAAGCACTCTTCAATTTGAAATATTTACAATTTGAAGTTCTACAATTTTGAAAAGTTATAATTGATAGCTCTTGAATTTTAAAGACATATAAATGAAAATTCGTAAATTCTGATGATTTTAGAAATCAAGTGTCAAGATTTCAATTATAAATCATCTGGATTCAAGAAATTTCGAATGTAGAGCATCAAGATTATATAATTTTTAATGGTGAAACTAAAAGTTGCATAATTTTTAATTCAATTTTCTATTTTAAATTAACGTACACCAATAAACTGCCCAACTGTCGTATACTTATTAAATGTCAAAATTACGTATAAGAATAAGCTGTGAAAATGGCGTATAATAATATACTGTCAAAGTGACGTATTATAATAAACTGTCAAACTGACGTATATTAATAAACTATCACACAGAAGCATGCTAATAGCCTGCAAAATGACGTATGATAATAAACTGTCAAAATGGCGTAAAATGAGAAGCTGTCAAAATGATGGGTAATAATAAACTGTCAAACTCACGAGTACTAATAAACTGTCAAATTGATGTATCCTAGCAACCATCAAACTGACGAATACTAATTAATTGAAAAAATGATTTATAATAATAAGCTGTCTAAATGACTTGTAACAACAAATCGTCGAAATGAACTATAATAATGAACTGTCAAACTGTCGTATACTGATAAACTGTCATCTGACGTATACCAATGTACCGTCCAACTGACGTATACTAATCAACCGCCAAAATTACGTATAATAATAAACTGTCAAAATGGGGTATCATAATAAAATGTCAAACTGACGTATATTAATAAACTAACGCACTGAAGCATACTAATAAACCATCACGCTGATTCCTATCAATAAACTGTAAGAATGATCTACAATGACAAACTGTAAAATTAATGTATAATAATAAACCAATTTTAAAAAGTTTTGTAACAAACTTTTTTTACTGGTAAACGTCACTTTTACAGTTTATTAACATATGTCAGTTTCACAGTTTATTATTATACATCATTTTTATAGACTATTAATATACGTCAGATGACAGTTTATTACTAAACGTCATTGTGAAAGTTCATTCTTATACGTCAGTTTTACAGTTTATTAGTATACCCCACATGCCAGTTTATTAGTATACCCCAGATGACAGTTTATCTTTATATAAAAAAAAGTTTGTAATAAACTAATAGAAATAAAAAACTAAAAAGTAAACTAATAATAAACCATCACACTGACGCATATCAATAAACTTTCAAAATGATGTATAATGACAAACTGTAAAACTAATGTGTAATAACAAACTGTCGACCTGACGTATACTAATAAACCGTCCAACTGACGTATACTAACCAACTGTCAAAATCGAATATAATAATAAACTGTCAAAATGGTGTGTCATATTAAACTGTCAAAATGATGTATAATGACGAACTGTAAAACTAATGTATAATAATAAGCTGTCGAGCTGAAGTATACTAATGAACCGTTCAACTGAAGTATAATAATCAACTGTCAAAATCACGTATAATAATAAACTGTCAGAATTGTCTATCATAATAAACCGTTTTTAAATTGATTATACTGTCAGACTGAAGCATACTAATAAACTGTCAGAATGACGTACAATAATAAACTGTCAAGATGACGTATAATGATAAATTGTGAAACTGACGTATAATAATAAACGATCACACTAACGCATATCAATGAATTGTCAAAATGATGCGTAATGAAGAACTGTAAAACCAATGTGTAATAATAAACTGTCGAGCTGACGTATACTAATGAACCGTTCAACTGACGTATACTAATCAACTGTCAAAATGGCGTATCATAATAAACCGTCAAACTGACGTATATTATTAACCTATCAAACTGAAGCATACTACCCAGCTAACACAGTTACTAGTCCGAATAGTCACATAATTGTAACAAGATTCAGAAAACCAGTCACTGGTGACTTCCCTGCTGGTCACCCAGTGACAATATATTTCCCATTCAAAGTAGTAACAAATTACAAGCGAAGCAGGTAACATTATCCCGCCATTGTAATCACATGCTTGTAACAAAGTGATGCTTGGAAACGCAACGTGCAATGACAGCTTAACCTCAAAATATACATCTCGTTTCGGAATTATAATTATGAATACTTTTGCAAAAATGTTGGAAAGGCACATAATGACACAATTAAAGAATGTTGAAAGCAATACATTTTTGAAGGATGTTTGGTAATTATTTAAACAATCTTGATTTGCTTAAACAATTTTTTCCCCCTGTAAAGCGTGACAAATTATTACTTTCTGGAATTAATGACACAATTAAAGCAATTTAAGAGTCATATTTCTTTTCTACAGAATCTTTAGCAATTTTTAAAATAATTTTTATTTTTTTAAGCAATTTTTGTTTGTTTAAAAATGTTTGTTGATGCTTATTACCCGAAATTCATTTGAAAACTTATTCAGTTTAACGAATATATGATCTGAAAAAATAACTACTCATAACAGACTGCAAAAATGGTTTATATTAATGATTATTAATTGTTTAAATAATTTCAAAGTATCTTAAGCAAAGAAATATTATTCTTAAAATTCGTTAATTGTGTCATTAATTGCTGAAAAGAATAGATGTTCTCGATTTGCAGAGAAAAAATTTTTTTAACAAATAAAAATTATTAAAAAAATTACTAAATATTCTGTAGAAAAAAATATTACTCTTAAATTGCTTTAATTGTGTCATTAATTCCAGAAAGTAATAATTTTTCACGCTTTACAGGGGGAAAAAATTGTTTAGACAAGTCAAAATTGTTTAAATAATTACCAAATATCCTTCAAAAATGTATTGCTTTCAACATTCTTTAATCGTGTCATTATTTTCAGCAAATAATAACTTTTTACAGTTTTAGGGAGAAAAGATTGTTTAAACAAATGAAAATTGTTTAAATAATTACCAAATAAGTTAAACAAGAACTACTACTCTTGACATTCATCAACTTTGTATGATTTATTCTGAAAGATAATAACTTTTCACGATTTACAGAGGGAAAAAAGTTTTTTAAACAAATATTAATTATTTAAAGAATTTAAAATTATTTAAAATATAATTTAAAACTCGTCACTTATCGATTAAAAATAATTCATGTTGAAATTTTTTTTAAAAATACCGTCTTTAGCCTGAATTTGATAGAAAACTGCTATTTTGCATTTTTTGGGGCATTTTCCGGGCACAATTAAAGGGGTTCAGGTGTGTCAAAATTGAAAGCTATTGGGTGGAAATTATTCCTTAAATACTCCTCAAGAGGTGACAATACTTTAATTGACAAAAAATGTATAACAAGTACTTCTTTTTTCCATTTTTTTTTAAATCGAGCTTTTTCCATTTAAAACCCCATGTTAATTACTTAGTTTTCGACAAATATTTAAGAACGTACGCCATGCCATGGCGTGCCCAACACCCGTGAGTCTGAGCTCTACGTTTTTAATTATTTCTCGAAAAGTAAGGGAGATCCCATTTTTATATTCAAGGGACTTTTAGAGCACATTGTAAGCTATCTATAAAAAAAATTTTTTAATTAAAAATAAATTTTTTTCTAATTTAGTTTCAAATTGTGTTTTTAAAAAATACAACAAGTTTTTGAATCTTTTCGAAAAATATTTCTTTAAAACTGCATCTGATTGTGAAAACTTAAAAAGCTTCATCGTAATAATATTAAAATCATCAACGCTTAATAGAAATTACTAATAATAAATAACATTCTTTAGATGGTTTGACGTGAAATTTCTTAAAAGTTAATTTTATGAAATAAAAATTAAGTTTTTTGTAATATTTTGTTGTTTTCTTCACTATTTATAGATTTATAAAAAAATTCTCCCCTTAAATCGATCCTTCAAAATTAATTAGACATACAATGCTTGTAGTAATTTTTATGTGTAATTTTGATAATTTCATCGTTAATTATAGTTTAAGAAACGTATGCGCTACAAGCAAAAATATAAACAAAATTTTCCAAAATCAAGGTAAAAGCTATTTACGTTTGCACTTTTAAATTGTGCGGGAACTCAAAGAGCCAATGAATGCCTATTACTTGCGCATGCGCACGAAGTTTTTCGTCCAGTAAGATCGCTGCCGGCTGTTACCACCACGTTACTAGTCTGACAGGGAACGGTTGCAAACCAGTCTCCCTAGTAAACTACGGCGATTATGCCGTTACCTGCTAGGAGACTGACATACAAGTAACAATTCCTCTGATAACATGTGATCATTCAGGAACCTTGCAGGATGGTAACAGGTTAGCTGGGTAATGAACTGTCAAAATGAATAATAAATTATCAATCTAACGTATAATAATAAACCTCGTAATTTACTGTCAAACTGACTCATACTGATAAAATATCACACTGACGTATACTGATAAACTGTCATCTGATGTTTACTAAC
>CAKNXH010000664.1:0-123133 GCA_932178445.1 Andricus quercusramuli | reverse complement strand
GTATTCTAATAAACTATCACACTGACGTATACTGATAAACTGTCATCCGACGCATATCAATAGTCTGTCAAAATGATGTGTAATAATAAACGGTAAAACTGACGTATATTTATTAACTGTAAAAGTGACGTTTACTAATAAACTGTAAAACTGACGTATAACAAAAAACTTCGACACTAAAGTTTAATAACAAACTCTCATCTGACGTATACTAATAGTCTGGCAAGATGATGCGTAATAATAAACTGTAAAACTGACGTATATTATTGAACTGTAAAAGTGACGTTTACTAATAAACTGTAAATCTGACGCATAATAATAAACTGTCAAAATGATAAACTGTGAAGCTGACGTATTCTAATAAACTATCACAATGACATAAGAAACTGTAAAACTGACGTATAATAATAAACTCTCACACTGACGTTTAATAATAAACTGTCATCTGACGCATGTTAAGAATCTGTCAAAATGATGTATAATAATAAACTGTGAAACTGACGTTTATTAGTAAACTGTAAAAGTGACGTTTACTAAGAAACTGTAAAACTAACGTTTATTAATAAACTGTAAAAGTGACGTTCACTAATTAACTGTAAAACTGACTTATCATAATAAACTTTCATACTGACGTCCTATAATAAACTTTCATCTGACGCTTACTAATAGTCTGTCAAAATGATGTAAAATAATGAACCGTAAAACTGACGTATATTATTGAACTTTAAAAATGACGTTTACTAATAAACTGTCCAAATGAAAAACTGTCAAGCTGACGTATTCTAATAAACTATCACACTGACGTATAATAATAAACTCTAACACTGACGTTAAATAATAAAATGTCATCTGACGCATACTAAGAATCTGTCAAAATGATGTATAATAATAAACTGTAAAACTGAGGTTTATTAATAAACTGTAAAAGTGACGTTCACTAATAAACTGTAAAGCCGACGTATAATAATAAACTTTCACACTGACGTTTAATAATAAACTGTCATCTGACGAATGTTAAGAATCTGTCAAAATGATGTATAATAATAAACTGTAAAACTGACGTTTATCAATAAACTGTAAAAGTGACGTTTACTAATAAACTGTAAAACTGACGTATGAAAATAAACTTTCACACTGACGTTTTATAATAAACTGTCATCTGACGCATACTAATAGTCTGTCAAAATGTTGTATAATAATAAACTCTAAAAGTGACGTATAATAATAAACTGTCCAGCGGACGCATACTAATAAACTGTCAAAATGACGTATAATAATAAACTGTCAAAATAAGGTGAAATTATAAACTGTCAAACTGGCGCGAATACATAAATATGAATATTGTCATTATCAATACTTCTGAAAATGATTGAATTATTGAAAAGTAGATACGTTTGTCTCATTTTTGAAGGCAACAATATCAACGCCGAAGAATCCAATATATTGTTCATGAAGAAGAGCTTTTCCAACCTTATCAGCTAATTTTTCAAGAGCATCAATAGGTACTTTTGATTGTGGGATTATGTAACCGATATCTGTTCTGATATCAGATTCAAGCTGGATTACATCTGAAGTAGTTATTAACACCGGGTTAGCAGTGTCGTGTTCTAAAAAAATTCCCAAACTGATAACATCATATTTCCGGTTTGGACATGCTTGTACCATTCCACCTAAAATAATGTTTTCAATCAGTCTTTCAAATATGGATTAAAGAAAAATTATTAGCTATTTGAAAAATTATTTTACCACAACGTTTCAAATCTTCGAGAAAGTCTTCCCAATTTCTATAAATTTCTTCATTCATCTGAGTTTGCTTTGGTAAGAGTTGAACTAATAAATTTTCTAATTCTGTTTCCTAAAATAATATGTTTGACCAGATTTAATTTTAAATTGAACTTTTATTTATTATTTTCGGAACATACTCAGTAAACAGGAAAATATTTTCATAAACTCAAGAAAGAGTGTTTTTTATAAATGAAAATTCATCATTTTCATTCGCTTACGTTTGATTTATTAATCTCTTTGTATAAGGATTTGTGAATCTGAAAAATTGCTGTCTGGTAACCGTGATATCCACAATCTAGTTTGATAAACCATAATTTATAAATAGGATATTTCAGGATCATGATAGATAAATTTCTGCACAACTGGAAAAATTATTATTTATTGTTCACTTGCAGAAACTAATTTTATAAACTGAAAAGTATATGAGAAAGATTACATCATTGAAGTTATTGAACCCCATACAAGGAGGTTGATCAATTTTTTCCTTTCTCAGAACATTCATAGTGTATTTTTTACTCAGTAATCTTTTTTGAAAGTTCAAACAGGGACCTAAAAATGTTATATTTTTATGAAAATTTAATTGAATATTTTGTGTAAAAGATTTTTAATTCAACTCCTGTTTACCCAAAATTGCGATTTTGAGCTCACAAGCAACAATGACATCTTTTTCGTCAAGTAATCCTGGAATTATGAAAGCTTGACGACCAGCCGTTAAATTTCTCACTCTTCGATAAGCGGCAGACGTGAAAAAAAGATTCTCACATGTACTAGCGCAGTTTTTTGCAATGCTTTTTCATAAATTAAAATTGTATATTAATTGAATTCCACAATATTTTTTAATTTAGAAAAATAACATTATGAGCAGTAAATGCTAATTTTGATTTGGGAATTTCTTTGGTTCGGCGAGAAAATGATCCCCTATTTTTTTCGATTTTTAAACAAATATGTAAAGGTCGCTAGGAAGGATTTTGTGATATAAATTCCTCTTTTTCAGGCTTGTAAATTTTCATTTCTACAAATTGAAGTAACCCATTTCGTATGACATTTTCAGGACAAAACAAACATTTTTTACCTGATAATTAAAGAATTATGACGTTTTCACATTATTTAGTTTTCAATACATAATTTATTAGGAATTTCGAAGAAAACCTTTTCAATCGTTTTGGAAGGTTTGAAGAGAATAAAAAACGAGCTTAATATTCTTTAGAAAATTAAAAAAGAATTGCAAAAATGTTAAAAGATCTCCTAAAATTTTGAAAGAGAATATTCAACATTTTATAACCAAATTTTCAATTTTGCAAGATTACAAAATTTTAGAATATATTCGAGTCAGTTCAAGAGATATTTAGAAGTTTAAAAAAGATACAAGCTTTTAACTTGAACAGATTTAAAAAAAATTTAGAACATAAAGTTTGGAAGATTTGAACTCAAAAATTTAGGAGCTCTTAAAGCATTTTCAAAGGCATCGCGAGAATAAACGAATTCTTAAGATTCCTGGGGAAATTATTACTGGACAATTATTAATTAAAAATTAATTTTTATTTGGAGGCAATTCCGTTAATTCTGGAAGATTTTGCAAACGTTATGAGGAGAACCTCAAATCATTTAAAAAATATTCAGAAGTTTCATAAAAACGTCAAGAATAATACAAAATTTCGAAGAATTGAAAAAATTTAAATGAATATGTACATTTTTGAAGATTTAGAAATAAAAATTAATTTCACAAGATTATTTAAAAATATTACCAAATATTTCAAAAGACTTCCCACATTTGAAAAAAAGTATCTAGAAGATTTTAAGGACATTGTATTAATTTTAAAAAATTAAAATTTTTGTTTGAGAAATCGATTCAGTTTGAAAGATATTTAGGAATTTTCGAATTTCAAGGAGATTGAACAACTTTAAAAGATGTCCGAAAAATTATTAAATATTTTTGATTTTTTTTTCAAACATCCACAAGTTCAAAAAAAAATTTTTAACTGAGTTAAAATTTTCCTAAAATTTTATAAAATCTTGTAGAATAATGTCTTGAAAATTTTCTAGATACTTTTCCGATAAATCTGAAATTGTCAAAAATCGTTTCAAATTTTCTCAATAATTCAAGAAAAATTATATTTATATAAGCTTAACAACAAATAAAATTAAACACAAATAGGTTCTCGAAATTTTTATTTTTCATTGAAAATTATTCTTCTCTTCAAATCGAAAAACTACAATGCATGCCTACGTAGCGCTCGATTGATGATGCTAGAAAATATTAAAAGTAGGCTCCCCTACTCCTACTATTTTACTTCTCCTGAACTCCTCCTACTTCCCCTAATTCCTCTTCCCTCACTTCTTCCTTGGCCACGCCTCTCAGAATGTGTTTATTCTCTATTTCCCCCTCTCCTCGCTTCTCTACCTTACACTCTCCTTCCCCTATATCCCTTTCCCAGGGCTCACTTCCTCTTCCCTACTTACCATCATTTCTCATCATTCACCTTACTTCCCCTCATAGCATATTCTTTGCCTCCCTAATTTCCCCTTACTTCACCTACTTTTCATACCACCCTTCTTCTCGTTTACTCTACTTGATCTAATTCACCACCTCTCATTTCCCTTTATTTCCCCCATTTTCCGTCACCTCGCCTCCACTCATTTCCCCTCACTTTCCCTACTTCCCCTCTCACAATTTCCTCTCCCTTCTCCCACTTCGCTCTTACATTCGCCCTCGCTTCCCCATTCATAATTTTCCCTCACTTCTCATCCCTGGAAAAAGTACGACGTGCTGCTGGACGAACGGACAGACACCTATCCGAAAATATGAGGTTTTCTGCTCGGAGCTACGAGCCCCTCGAAATAACGTACCATAGACTTTAAGGACGAAAATTGCTTAATTTTCAGGCAGAAACTCTTTTAGTTTCGGTCGAAACTCTGTTCGTCCGTCCATCGTACTTTTTTTCACGTGGGGCAAGTGAGGGGAACGAGGGGAAACGATGGGTGGAAAAGTAGGGGAAATGGGGGTGGGGAAGTAGGAGCGATTAGGGAAGAGGTAGGAGAAAACCTTATAGTTTAGGTCGGGTATCCAGTTCGTTCGTCTATTTGTCTCTCACACATTTTTCCAAGAAGAGGAAGCGAAGAGAAAATATAGGAGGGGAAGTACGGAAAATGAGGGGTGGTTAAGTAGAAGGAATGATGGGAAATAAGAGGAGGTAAAATAGAGGAAATGAGGGGTATGCCAAGAAAGAGAAACTTAGGGCGGTAGGTGAAGTAAGGAAAAATTAGGGTAGGACAAGTGAGGGGTCATTAGGGAGGGAGTAGGAGAAAATAGGTGTAGGGAAGTAGGGGGAGTAAGGGCTGGGGAATGGAAATAGGGAAAAGAAAGTGTTAGCTGGGAAGGGGAAGTAGGGGAATTGGAGTGTTAGCTGAGAATGCATAGGATGCTGGGGGGAGCATAGGATGAAGTGGGGCAGTGAAGAAGGGGAATGTAGGGGGTGTAGGGGGGAAGGAGATTTTTAATAACCCTCTTTCGTAGCCGCGTGGCTCCTACTTTAACTAATTTTTTTTTGAGTAGTAGAAATTTTTTATCAGTAAGGTAAGTATCATTTCCTGAATGTTCTATAATTAAAAACAAATGTTTAGAGGTGAATTTGACCTTACAAATTTTTTTCCACGCCAGAAAAAATTAGGTGTAACATGGCACCCTCATAAATAATTTCCTCCATTGTACAAGATGGCACGGTTGAAATTGTAGAAATGAAAATTCAAAAACCAACAAAAATTTAATTCAAATCTAGAAAGAATAGAGTATCATTTGCTCACCAACGGAAAGAAATTTCCGATTGAAGATTTAACAAAATCTAAGAGGGCTGATTCTATGAGACACCCTAGCAAATCTCACTTTTACTCACCTGCCCTTTTCTGATTGAACTAGCCACAAATTGTCAAGATTGATATCAGGTCTCGCAAGAGACACTATATGTCGAAGTAAAGTTACGTCCAAATTCATATTGTCTGGACAAATATAAAGCACCTTTGTTGTTTTGTTTTTTAACCAACCTAAACGTCCAACCTGAAAAAAAAAATATTTTGCACTGTTTACATTTTGATTCTAATTTTTAGGGTTTCGTAGCACCAGGCAGAAACCATCATAGTTTTGGTCTGGTATCCGTCAGTCCATCGTACTTTTTTGTCAGGAAGGGAAGTAAGAGGAAATAAGTAGGTGAGGGGTAGATAAAATAATAAGAAGGAGAGTATGGGACATAAGTGGAGGGGAAGTTGGATGAGTGATTGGAAGTGAGGGAGAGTAGTGAAGAGAATCGTGGGGAGGGGAAGAAGATAGTGTGAGTGAGGGTAAATGAGGGATGAATAAGTAGGAGAAGTAAAGGGAAATTAAGGAAGGATAAGTAGGGGAAGTAAGGTGAAATGAGAGAGGGGAAGTGAGTGGATGTGAAGGGAAGTGGCAGAAATGATTGGTAATGAGGGAGAGTAGTGAGGTGAATTGAAGAGTGGGGAAGTGAGGAAAAATTGAGGAGTGAGGAGATCAGGGAAATTAAGATAAATGAGGGAGAGGGAAGTGAGAGGAAAATATAGTTTGATATAGAAGATAAGGGGAGGGAAAGAGAGAAGAAATTTAGAAGAGGAAGTAGGAAAAGTGCCGGAAATTAGAAAGAGATAGCATTGAAAGTGTGGGAGAATTAAGAAGAAGAAGTAGAGGAAGTGAGTGGGAGTGAGTGGGAGTGAGAGAAAGTGAGAGAAAAGATTGGAAGTAAGGGAGGTAGTTGATTAGAATTAAGAGATGGGGAAGTGATGGAATATGAGAAGCGGGGTGGTAGGGTGAATAGGGAGAAATGAGGGAAGGGATGGGAAGTAAGAGGAAAAGATAGGTAAAATGGGAAATGAGGAGAGAAGAGAGAAGAAATTAGGAACAGAAAGTAGGAATAGTGAGAGGAGATTAGAAAGGGGATGTAGGGAAAGTGAGGGATAGTAGGAGAAATTATTAGAAGTGAAGGAGGGTGCGGGTGAGGAAGGGATTGAAAGCAATAGCTGGGTGAAAGTAAATAGTAGGTGAAAGGAAGTGTTAGCAGTGGAAGCTAGGAGAGGGCGAATTAGAGAAAGATAAAGTTGGGGAAGTAGGGGAGGGAAAGTATGAGAGGGGTAGGTTTGTATGAATTATTTAATGCCTTAGTAGGCTACGAAACCCTTTTTTGTAGGCTTTTTTTTTATAAATTTATGATAATTATTTGAAATTAACTTGAATATTTTGTAGAGAGGCATAATTTTTCTTTGCTCTGCATCTTAAGTGATCAGGGCAAGCGAAAGAAGGCAAATGAACGACGATATGAGGTTTTCTTCTAGTTTCTTTCCACAGCTTCGTCATACAGTTAGTCCTTAAAAATAAAATCGACAGATTGAAAGAACTTTAATATTCTGAATTTATTTGAATAATTTTCATGATCCTATCTACAAAAAAGTGTTGTCACGATATGTTTCAATGATCTCGTGATCATTTTTGGTGCAAACCTATTTGGCTTTTCATAACTTTAAGTTGTTTAATATTTAAAAATTTTTATTCTCAAAATAAATCTAACGATAATCTATTTTATCAAGAAAAACCATAGAACCCCTTTGGCGAATTGAACAATATTTTTTCCTTTTAATACTTTTTTACGGTTAAAATTAAAACTTACAAAAATTTACAAAGAAAGTATTGTAAATATTAGACATGCTTAATGTTAAGGCTTTTCGCCAGAAATTAGTATAAAAAAGAATTTCAATTTAAAATTATAAATTTTTGAAGAGGACTTGGAGAGAATTTATGAAAATTCTTAGGTTGCGTTAGTTTTTTTTTACTGAAAATTAGCATTTTCAAACAAAAATAATTGTCCGAATTTCTCCTTTTTCAACAATTTTAGGTTATGTTAGTGCTTCCCACCAGAAATGAGTATTTTTTATATTTATCGTTTTTTAAAGAGAAATTATCAAATTTTAAACGCTCATAATTTTTTACCAATTTTAGGATAAATTGGCATTTTACACCTAAAATTGGTATTTAAAACAAAAATCATTATAATTGGACCAAGATTTAGAACCTTTCAACAACTTTGGATCATGTTAGTTTTATACATAAAAATTGGTATTTAGAGCGTGTTACGTCAAAATATATATTTTAAAATAAAAATTATCTGATTTTGAAGGTTCATTATTTTTTAACAAGTTTAGACTACTTAAGCGTTCTGCACCAAAAATTGTGATTTCAAAATAAAAATCATTATAGAATTTGAACAAAATTAAGAATC
Organism: Andricus quercusramuli; assembly: GCA_932178445.1. NCBI lineage: Eukaryota > Metazoa > Arthropoda > Insecta > Hymenoptera > Cynipidae > Andricus > Andricus quercusramuli. Next base: position 115,070 of record CAKNXH010000664.1, on the reverse strand, counting down.
TTCTAATAATTTTAGAATATGTTAGTGTTTTACACCAATTTTTGGTGTTTTAAAAGACAAATCATTATAGTTCGAACAAAATTTGCAATTTTTGTACAGTTTCACACTATATTAACGTTTTTTACATGAAATGGGTTATTTTAAACAAAAATCATTAGATTTTTTAAAAGAAATACAATTCTGAATAATTTTATATTGTTGTTAGTGTTTTTCGTCGAGAATTATCGGTATTTTTAATGAAAAATTATAGATTCAAAGAATCTTTACAACTTTCGAACAACTTCAGATTGTGTTGTTGTGTTTTACCTGAAATTGCTTTTTTCGAAGGAAAAAACATGAGATTCAATTTCAATAATTTTCGTTTAAATCAACAAAATTAAGAAGCTTGAACAATTTTGGATTGAGTTAGTATTTTTTGTTGGGAATCTTTTTTAATTATTAGATTTCACAGCAGATTATTGATTTTTGATCAATTTCAGGTTAAGTTGGCCGTTTACAAAGTATTTTGTATTTTTAAATAAAAATCATTATGACTGAAACAACATTTACAATCTTCCGATCTTTGATTATGCTAATGTTTGTTGTGCACATTTATTACTGTTTTTATTAATAAAATATTATATTTCAAAAACTATTTATAATTTTTCAACAACTCGAGGTTCTGTTGCTGTACATAATAATAGTATTTTTTTTAAATCACCAGATTTGTGTCCACTGATTTTTTATTAAATAATCAAATTGATATGTTTGAACAATTTTGAATTGTGCTAGTATTTTTCGTCCTACACTGGCATTTTCATTTAAAAATAACTAGATTAAAAAAAGTAATTTTTGAACACATGTAGATTGCTTTGGCGTTTTACATCGCAAATTTGCGTTTCCAAACAAAAATTATTATGACTCGTACAACATTTATTATAGAATCTCTGAAGAATTTTTGATTATGTTAGTATTTATTGTCGAAAATGAGTATTTAGCATAAAAAAATACCTCAAACAAGATCCAAAACTTTCCAACAATTTTTATTTAGAAAAAAAATTTGAAAATGTTAGCATTTTTTCTCGGAAATTTATATTTACGATAAAAAATGCAGTGGTTTTATTGTCTATATATTGTACAGAAATATTATATACACATATTAATTCTGAAGTTAAGATATCAAATTTCATCAACTATGAAGAATGTTGTCTGTGATTTCTATTATTTTAGATAATAAATACTATGAAATACAACAATTTTGTAATAATATTAATTTTATATTTTAATTTAAAAATTGCATGAGACAAAAAAATCACGCGTACAACGCGCATTTTTGTACTCTAAGTAGGTATATAGTTTCAATAATTTGTTTTAAATTGACGAACCATCTCATCAGTTGTCTACTAAGAATAGAAAAGCCACAATTTCCGATATCCTCGAATCGATTCAAATTTTCAAAATCATCAAAAGTAAGACAGGTTCTATCTCGAAAACATACTTCTTCTTCTTCTCTTGTTTTTATCATTGATTTACACTGAATATTATCTTGGTTTTTCCCATTTGGGACCAATTTAGACCTTGCTTCATTCGTTTTCCCTAAAACTTCATCAACTAAATCTAGACATTTCCCCCATTTTCCAATTTCATCCGATTTTCCTAAATCGCCAAATTGGATAGGCTTAATTTCATTTTGAAAAAACAAATGTGGTTCATAGTGATGACAACCATGTAAAATTATTGGTGCACGTCGTTTGCAAATTTGTATAGTTTGACCGCAAGTCATTGTTTTTGGTGATTTCTGTGAAAATGTTTGCAATGTTTGAATGATTAACAGCGAGCGGATTAGAGATACTGTGAAGTTAGCTGTCGAGCGCAGCTCGGCTCTCATATTCGGAGTACCGTCGGCCTGGCAAAGAGACGCGCGTGACCGGCATGCGCGCTTACGCTTGCCGCTGGACCAATCGGGGATCCCCGCATGTGAGAGCCGAGCTGCATTCGTCAGCTAACTTCACGGTGGCTCCCATCCACTCCTTGATGATTAAATACTCTCTATTTAATCTGGCATGTTTTTGAATTAATAAATGTAAAATACGAACACCAACTGATTCTTCATTTTGACTCTTCTTAGTACAATTACACTTTTTGTTCTCACATTCATCGAAACAATTATTTCCTTCTATATTCAATAACGACATAAAACTATCTTCTTTATTATCTGATGATTCAGAATTATTTTCTAAATTTATATGACCCCTGAAACCGATTTGGCTGATTGATTCCTCGCGGTTCTTTATATAAGGATTTTCTAAAGAGCTCGATGAAAGACTGAATGAATCACAAGGTTGATAAAAAGTTGACACATCGTTAATTAAGGACTTATTTTTCGCTTGAGAAATACACATCGAGGAAAACAGTTTCTTCTTTTCAAGTTCCTTTTCAAATTTTTCCTTCACAATTTGCACTGTTTTTTCTACATCGGTGTCAACGTAGCAACATTTCACTGATGACTTGCAAATTCTAGATTCTGCTGCGTCGGTTGAATCAAATGCAATTCTGAATTGAAATTATTATTATATTACTACTTTGGCCCCGATAATATTCTTTAAGAAAGTTTTATACATTAACATTTATATCCTATATGAAGAAACAGGTTTAACGAAATTCTCGAAAATCTAGCTTTAAGTAGCTATTTGCAGGGTTTTTTTTCTAGAATTTTGAAAATTTCTCAAATAAAAAACTGTCGAGTTCAACCAAAGAAGAAATATTTTCAACAAAATTGTAAAATCTTCAACCAAGTAGCTGAATTTTCAAACAAGAAAGATGAATTAAAAATATATAGTTGAATTTTCAAATAAGAAAATATCAATTTTCAACCAAAAATAGACTGGTTAAACAGTTGAAAAAATTAGTTTTTCCAAAAAATTTCTGTTTTAAAAAAAATTGGTTGAAATTTAAAGCAAACATCTGAATTTTCAACTGAAGTGATGAATCTTGATAAAAAAGATATTTAAGACAAAAGTTTGACTAATTATTTACAAAACATTCGAATTTTCAATCCGGAAATATGATTTTTAAACGAAGAAGTGAATTTTTTCCTGAATAGTTATATTTTCATTATAACAGTTTAATTATTAACCAAATAGTTAATTTTTCAATCGAAAATATAAATTTTCAATCAAAAAGTTGATTTTCAACCAAATAGTTTAATTTTTTGCCAAAAAAAAAGAATTTTCTCAATAAACATTTGAATTTTTTGTTCAAAAATACTATTTTTTAACAAAAAAGTTCATTCACAACGAGATAGTTATATTTTCAACTAAAATTATGACTCTCAGCCAATACCGTTTAATTTCTTCCAAGAAGTTGCGTTCTTTACCAAAAAAGATTAATTGTCAACTAGAAAGATTAATTGTCTAAAGAAAAAGAAGACTTTCCAACAAAATTAATAATTTATCAACCAAATAGATTAATTTTCAACTAAAAAGATGAATTTTGAATTAAAAGTAACAATTTTCAATCAAAAATGGAACAGTTACATTCTTAGTTAAGAAATTAATTCACAACTGAAAAAAACGAGTTTTCAACTCCTTGGTTGAATTTTCAACCAAAAAGACAAATTTTCAAAACTAAAATGATGAATCTTCCACTAAGGAAATGAATTTCCAACAAAAAGTTTCAACATTCAAGCAAAAAGAAGATTTTTCAAGTTTAACCAAGAAGATTAATTTTATAAAATTAAAATGGTTAAATTTCCAACTCAATAGTTAAATTTTCAACCAAATAGATGAATTTGCAAAACTAAAATGATGAATCTTCAACTAAGGATATGAATTTCCAACAAAAGGTTCCAACATTCAATCAAAAAGATGATTTTTTATGTTTAATCACGAAAATTAATTTTCTAAAAACGAAATAGTTAAATTTTCAACCAAAGAGATGAATCTTCAATCAAAAAAAATAATTTAGATGATAATAGTTTAACGTTCAACCTAGTGTTTGAATTCTTGACCAAAAAAGATAACTTTTTAATACAATAGTTGAATTTGTAACTAAATAGTGAAATTTTAAACCAAACGAAATGAATTCCGATCCAAAACTATAATATAATACTTTCCAGCAAAAAATAGTTAGATATTCTTATTCTTGTTTATTAATTAGGTGAACTTTTCGCGCGGCCCCCCCCCCCCCCCCTCAAATTGGTAAAGTAGTGTATGGACAGCTGCTTATTTTGATTGTTCTAACATTTTATAGATTTTTTTGAAGTATCACAGAATATTCCACAGTATAAATTTTGAATGTTTTTAGAATGGATGCATTTTTTAGTGTTCTAAAATTGTTGAGAATATGTTGAAACGTTCAAGGATGTGATATATTTCACAGGGAGCGGACTAGAGCCACTGTGAAGTTAGCTGACGAACGCAGCTCGGCTCTCACGTGCGGAGAACCCCTGTTAAATCATCTTCAAGCGTGCGCGCGCACGCCGGGCACGCACATTGCTTCACTACCCCCACTCTTCCGGGCCGACGGTTCTTCGCATGTGAGAGCCCATTCAGCTAACTTCACAGTGGCTCTCATCTTCAACCCTTTGCAGCGCATACTTTTTTATGGAACAAATTCTGCTGTTATATGCACCTTGAGGGGTTTCCGGGGTCGCTGATAATGAATCTGAAGTCAGATTTCCATAAATGAAAATGGCGGATCCAATATGGCGGACGTAATTATTTAAAATTTGTTAAATTTTAATAAAATTTTCTACTCGGGGGTTTCCGATTTCGTTGATGACGAATCTGGATCCTGATTTGCAAAATTCAAAATGGCGGATCCAATATGTTAGATTTCCGAAATTCAAAAAAGCGGATCCAATATTGCTTCATATTGGATCCGCCATTTTGAATTTCGTATATCTGGCTCCGGATTTGTAATCAGCGACCCCAAAAATCCTAGAGTACCGAGTTTCATTTCAATTTACTCAATACGTCGTTCAAAACTGAATTCTTTTGCAAAAAGAACGATTTTCCAATTTTGTTTATTTATAACTATTTACAGTTTTACTTCAATATTTATTTTGAACCTGTTTTCTTGAAGGTTTAGATAATTACCACGAAGAATAAAAAAAAACTCAACATTGTATCCTCCTTGAATTCGAGAGATTTTTTTCTTTGAATAGGATCAGTATTATTATAGCGTAATTTTCCAGAGTCGGCATTATTTTGGCTATGAGAATTATTTACCTTTCCAGTGACAGATTAGAAGGAGCTCCACAAAGATATATAATTCTCTTTGAGATAACATCCTGGTTCAGATTTATTGCTCTTGAATCATTACTTTGATCATTCAATCTGCAAAGAATTTGCTCAGTGCACTTGCACTTTTGTTCTATTTTTGATGACAAACTTTCAAGAATCGTGTGTGACGCATTATCATTATTATTGCTGAACTTGCGTGTCAGATCTGATGACAATTTTTTCCCGCATGGAAATAAATCGTAAATAAAACGATTACAGCAAGAGCAAAATTTTTCCTCTTTATTTTTCTGTGTGGTAAGTTCTTGATAAATTTTTGAAGATTCTGATGTTATTTTTGGCTGGCAGCAAACTTCCATTTAGTGGGATTTTTAATTACTGTAAATTTGGCCAAATTGTAATTTTTTGTAACATTCCGATTTTTATTGTGTTTACCGAATTTTCTAGAAATAATAAATGTCCAAAAGTGTAAGGAATCAAACAAATTTGAGTTTGGTTAAGTATATAAAATATATTTTGATTAATGACGTGTACTAGGGTCGTACAAAAAATCGAATATCGATTTTTGGTGATCGATCTTCCCCGATTTGTTCGTTTTCTGGAAAATTAAATTTTCTTTTTTTGCAAATCAGACAGAATTGACCTATGTCCCCGGGCTTTTAAAATTAACAAGGGATTTCAAATGAAAAATGCTCAGTTTTCGAAAGAATTAAAAAAGGTGTACTTCTTATTAATATTAATTATCTTAATTTTTAATTTCAATTCAATTTTTATTGGATTTTTATTTGATTTTCATTTGATTTTTATTTAATTTTTATTTGATTTTTATTTGATTTTTACTTTATTTTCATTTGACTTTCATTTGATTTCTATTTGATTTTTATTCTTATTTTTTGAATATTTTTTTTGTACTTTATTTATATTTTTTTAATTCTTACTCTTATTTATTCATTTCTCAAATATTTTTTTATTTTATTTCACTCTATTTTGCTTTACTTTTTCTTGCCTTGCCTTGCCCTACTCTGTCCTGCCTTGCCCTGCATTGCGCTGCCCTGTCTTGCCCTTCCTTTTCCTGGCTTGCCCTGCCTTACCTTATTTTTTCAAATACTTTCTATATAAGGCTCAATTGTTTAAACAACTATTATTTGTTGAAGGAATTTTCCCCGCAGTAAATCGTGAAAAGTTAATATTTTCTGAATTTAATGACACAATTAACGAATGTTACTACTGACAGTTTATCAGTTCGAAATGTCACCGCATTGACGGTTCATTAGTTACAATTTACTTCAAAAACTTGTCATTCCATTTTTTTTGAAAATTGAGCACAGGTTAATATTGACAGATTTGAAGAAAAAATTGGAATTTCTTCTTACGTAAAACGAACAAAGGAGGGGGGGCGGGGGGTTTATCAAACACCAAAGATAACAAATAAAATTTCAAGAGAATTTTTTTTATTCAAATTTTTTGAAAAATTTCTTCTTTGACAAAAAATTGGATTTTTGTAATATTATTTAATAATTAAAATTTCAAACATGGAGTTGAAGTTTCTACTGAAATAATGGATCTTCGACTGGAATAGTTGAATTTTCAGTTTAAAAAATTAATAAATAAAAAAAACTAATTTTCAACCAAAGAGATGAATTCTCAACAAATAATGTAATATGTAATAATGATTTTAGAAAAGGGAAAAAATTTTAGGATTGACATAAGAAAAAGTAACAAAAATAATTTCTTAATGGACTAATATCTTTTGTTCTCTTTTTTTATTCGAAAATTTAAAATTTGATAATTCAAATAAAGTTTTCTATTCGTTTAAAAATTATGGCGAATTTTGTATATCTACAGTTGTTGATATTGAACAATAATAAAAATAAGACATAAAAAAGGATTATGCTTATTTACTTATTTTGAAATTTTTTTAAAGTGTTGGAAAAAGAGGTGTTTTTCTTGGATTGTGTGTATTAAGTGTATTGACTTTTAAGGAAGAAGTTAAATACTTCGATCCTAAAATGTCTTCAGCTTAAGTGCAAGAAGCAGACCATTATTTTTCTTTCATGAAAGAAAATGTTGTGATAAGCAAAACGTTTCAAAATCGCAAAAAAAATCCCAACATTTCTTAATGGCGGAAAATATTTCCCCGAAAAAACAAAATTGCATTTTTGTTTGATCCAAGCTAAAGAAATTTCAGGATAAAAATATTCAACATTTTCAAAAATGCGTCCACAGGAATCAATCTAAAAAAACATGTTTTTTTCCATATTCCTAAAATTCTAAATCAGACAATTTTTTTTTCAAATTTTTCATTTCTTATTATTATTCACTAGCAAATACTGAACATATAAAAAGAATTTCTTTCAAGTTTTGAAACAACTGGGAGTTTTTTAAAATTTTGAAATCAAAAAGGAAAACATGAGATATTAACCGATTCCCAATTTTTACACGCTTTTGGGATGCCAATCCACACATTTTTACTCTTAGCCCAAAACTATTCGATTAATTTGAGCATTTCCACTCAAATGGAATGAGAAATAGAATTTAATTTTTTGATGTTTAAATATTTGTTTCCATCTGTATTTATTGTAAACGTAAACGTAATTCTACATCAACGATCGTTACGTATGTTAAACATAATTTTTTGCATTTCTGCTTCAAGCGACGCGCGTGAAAAGATTATATTGATGATTTGAATAATTACACTCTCTAAATTTATGCAGAAATTGCGTGAAAATGATTGATGTCAATCAAAGCTATAATTATGTATCATTAATCATGTATCCATAACAAATACTGAACTTTCGAATTGAAGGTGTAGATTTGATAATATTTCATAATAAAATTTCTTCAATATTTATAATTGAAAGGACAACTGAAAAATCCCGAAAAAAACCCGATACTGTAAAATTCCAGGAAAAGAAATACTCGAATTAGGAATTCTCCAAATTATAAAATTGCCGAAATATAACATTCCTGACTTGGAAAATTCTCGAATTATGAAATTCCCGAACAATTCATAATATTAGCGAATTTAAACATTAAAAAAATTTTTAAAAATTCTTGGCAGTTTATAATAATACCAAATTATGAAATAATCGATACACCAAAATTCCCGACACTAGAAAATGATCGAATTTAAACAATTAAAAAAATTGTTCTCCAATCAATGATATTTAATATAACAATAATTTGTAAGAAATTTCTCAATGCAGAAGAACAATGCAAGAACATGACTTTTATCACAAGAGTAATAATCTAAAAAATTACTATCCACATTTCAAAATAGAAACTTGCATTAAGAATTTTTTTAAAAATAATTTATATAATTTATAATGTTATATAATAATTTATTATGTTCACACGATATTATTATAAATTATGGCCGATCGTGGCCAGTCATTTTCGGCTGTCGTTTTGCCTGTCATTTTCCTGTCATTTTGCATGTAGTTTCCTTGTCATTTTCTTGTGGTCGCAAAAAAATGGCAAAAAAAAAATGACAGGAAAAAGTGACACACCTGTCATTTTTTTCCTGTCATATCTTTTCGTAAGGGCTCACTATCAATGGAGGTTAGTTGTTTTTATATGAAGGATTTGGTGAAATTAAAAAGTCGTCAACCGACAAAAAAAATGAAATATAATTGCGCGAATGCATTCTACACTCGAAAAATAATAATTATTCATACATTTATAACTTACTTCTACGTTTAGAATATTTTTTCCAAAAAGTCGTATGTATTCACATGTAAATATCTAACAACTATGCTAACCTTCTTGACATTTCCACCTATCCTATCATGACCATGACGTCATGCTAAATACCGCGTGAATATGACTTCTAGTGACTGATTTCAGTTTGTTTTTTTGACTTTTCTAGAATTTTTAATGTAGAAATTTTCAAAAGATAAATTTTAATTCAAAAAATGTATTCCTTAAGGAGAAAATGTCAATTGTAAATCATTTTTTAATGATAAAAGTAACAATTCTGTTCTTGACTTTCTTACCACATGTTTTAAAAATGACAAAAGGATTCCACCCTGAAATAGAAACATTTGAAATATTCTCCAAATTTTCTGTATGGATCATATTAAATGTAAATTTTCCTTGAAATAGTCACTAAGAGCCTTTTTGCTGAAATTAATATTAATATTTATTATTTTACTAACTAAAAAATCGAAGAAAAGCTCAAAATTTCAGAAAAATCCGCAACTGTCTAGCATTCATGCAAGAGAAGACATTTATGTCTGCTTACTTTAATTATTTATTACCTCACTAAGTCAAAAGTCGGCAAAAAATTTAGAGTTCAGAAAAAAACCACAACTTTTTAGCACTTATCTAAGAGAATATAGTCATAAACAATAGTAAATTGTTTACACAATTATGTATGCCACTTTATTTATTACTTTACTATGAAAGAGTGGGTACAAAGTTGAACATTTTAAAAGAACCTGTATCTATCTAATATTAATAAAGAAAAAGATGGTTATAAACAAAAAGAATTTGTTTGAATAATCATTTTGAGTAATTGAATTAATTACTAACTCGCACCAACTGAGAAGTGAACAAATATTTGAAAATTTCAGAAAAAACAGCAACTTTCTAGCATCATTCAAATTGAATATTATAAATAAAAATAATAATAAATTGTTCGAACAATCAATTTTGTTGATTTTAATTTATTATTTACCTCACTCTATTCGAAAATTGGATAAAAACTTAAAAATTTATTTTAAAAACTGCAATTTTTTGCATTATTCTCAGAGCATATTATTAAAAATGTGAATAAATTATTCAAACAATTACGTCTGAAACAATTTTTTTTTAAACAGCGACTTTCTAACTCTATTCTAAGAGAAAATTGCTAAAAACAATAATGAATTGCTAAAAACAATAATAAATTGTTTAAACAATTAATGTAAACATATAATTATCAGCATAAAGTAGTATTCCATTTGTTAAAAACAATTCGCATAAAAAAAAACCGGAAAAATATTATAATTAGCGCCAAAAATACGCAGAACTTGATTCAGAACTTGATTCACCTAATATTGACGATTCTGAATAAAATTGACACAACCCTCTTTTTTTCTTATGGGAAATACGTGTTAAAATTCATGGGGCTTTCGCCACCTCTAGATATCATTATTTTTTAAACCAAAAAAATGGGATAATTACATTCTCATCATAATGAGACTCACAAGATTATCAATGATAACTTTTTGAATTTCTTCGAAAAATCAAAAATTCAAAATATGATCGTACAAAAAATAATGAAAAATGAAAAATTCCATTTTGCGGTAAAAATATGCAAGATACAAAAAGAGTTGATATTCGTAAAAAATAACATCAACAATTAAAAAATTCGATTTTTGGGCAAACCACACAAGCTATGAAAGAAAATGAACAGGCGAATGTTGTTCACTTAAAGACGATCTACGATTTCGTTATTCATAATCTTTAGAAAGGGCGAGTTGATTCTTTCTCAATCGTAAAAAATAATAAAAAAAATTGAATTTTTGGAAAAACGACACGAGTTGCACGAAATGTTTACGAGCAACCTTTTTCGTACAGGATTTCTTAAATTATATTTTTAATTACTTTTTTCGATTATAAGTACAAGACAATAAAAATACGTAGGTTGCAATACCAATACATATTATGAATTGTGATCATATACATTTTTTGAAATGATATATATTTCAGGGTAGTTAAAAATGAAAATTTGTGCAAAATTAGGAGCAAATATTGAAGTGACCATGAAAAATAAAATGTATACATTATTTTGCAATATTTGAATAAGCAGTACCAGCTTGAGTACAGAAATGAATATAATATACATTTGATATGATAATGTTGAACATAATGTAGGAAAGTTCGAATTTTGTACAAAATCGAGTGCAAAGCATGAGATACGTGATGAGAATGTGTTTGTTAGAGTCGAAGGAGCTTTAACAAAAGAGAATTCACCAGCACTAAATTACACTTGTCGATGATTTGACCTCTAATTTCAAAAGGTCTGTACGCAAATGTGAGGGAAATACAAAAACCAAGCACGTAGTGCGAGATAAATATTTTATCGAGCGCGACGCGCAAAAACCAACAGTCGCGCACCCTTGGCGCGCTTAAACTTGCTAGCATGAAAATTCGAGAAAAAAAAGTTGGACGAACCCTTTGATGATGCTAGTTGATATTAAAAAAATTGTATACCTTCTTGTAAAAAAACTAATCATACCACTCATTTCGATTAATTCAAATTCCTTTTTAAAATATTCCGCTGACCATGATGATTCCTAAAAGTGATTGATAAAATCTCTATTCCACAGAAAAGGCACTTATAATTGGTTTTTTCTTACTCAGTAATTAATTAAATAACTAACATTGTCCAAACCTGTATAAAAACTTCCAATCCCCACACAAGAGATCATACTATATTTCTCTGAATATTGCATTTCCCGTGTGACGTAAATCGTCACTTTTTGTCAACAAGTCTTTATATTCGAACTGGTTTTTTTCTTCTTTGCAAAATCTTCTCGTATATAAGTTTAACTCCAACGTGAAGAAACGTCATTCCTAGGAGAATATACAAGAAGAATATTCAATTTTGTTCTCAGAGGTACACTTTTTTTTTTGACAAAATGTCGTTCCTTTCTGTTGTTTTTGTTGTTGGCATTTTGTCAGTTGTTGGTGCAGATGAGGAGGTTTATCCTGATACGTGGATTCATATTGATGTAAAACCAATAATTGATAATGATCGACTATTCAAAAAATATACAGAATGCATCATTGCGGATCTCAATAAGGGATGTCCGAAGGAGGCGTTACAATTGAAACGTGAGTTCAATTTTATTTTTTATTTTAAATTTTTATTTTTCAACATTTATTTGACAACATTTTGTTACAGATTTTACAAAAAATCTTATATGATTTGAAAATGTTGTATATGATTCACAGAAGTTTATTTATTATAGCAAGAAAATTCTAGTGAATGCAAAATGAATGACAACATTTCTTTCATTTACATACAATATTTTAAAATCAGCAGATTATTTTTCCCTTAAACAAGGATGTCTCGCCACGTGTGGAATTATCTGTAACCGTACTTCAATATTTTTTTAACGTTTCAAAAACATAAAAAATACATTTTCAAGGTATTTCCAAATAAAATATATGTCTTTTATGGTGACATATTATTCTACTTAGCGACTGATTCATTTTTTTAGTTGGAAATTCATTTATTTGGTTTAAAACTTAACTATTACATTGAAAATTCCTTTAAAAATTCAATTTTTAGTTGAAAATTCATGCATTTTTTAAAATTAATCTTGTTTGATAGAAAATTAATCCTTTCGGTTGAAAAATCATCTATGTGGTTAAGAATTGAGCTACGTTGTTGAAAATTTGTCTTTTTTTGGTAGAAAATTCAACTATTGGGCTGAAAATCTTTTTTTATTGAAGATTTATTATTTTAGTTGAATTTTGCTTAAAAATTTAATTGTTTTGTCGAAAAGTCGTTTCTTTGTGGAAATGAATTTTTTAAACTGAAAATTCAACTATTCCATGTTTGATTTGGCATTTATCTTTACACTTTAAAATTTAGCTATATGGTTGAACATTTCTGTATTTTGTTGATACTTTGTCTTTTGTGGTAGAGTATTAATCTTCTTGGATGAAAATGCATCTTTTCGCCTGAAAAGTAAATTCTTTGTTTCAAAAATGAATTTTTAGATTAAAAACAGTTTAAAAGTTCAAAATTTGGTTGAAAATTCATGTATTTGTTGAAGATTACTATTTTTTGATTGAAAATGTAACTGTTGAAAATGTTGACGAAAATTCATCTTTTTTTTGTTGTTGGAAATTTTTCTTTTTTCTTAGAAAATTCATCTGGTTTATTGAACATTTAACTATTGGATTGGAAATTAATTTTTGTTGGTTGAAGATTTATTATTTGAATTGAAAATTGATTTCTTTGCCTGAAAATTTAACTATTCTGTTGAAAGTTCGTTTTTATTGTTGTTGAAAAGTAATTTTTTTATTTGATAATTTAACTATTCCATTTTTGGCTTCAAATTTATCTTCTTCACTTGAAAATTCAGCTATTTGTTTGAAAAGGTTTGTATTTTGTTGAAACTTTGTCTTTTGTGGTAGAATATTATCTTGGTTGAAAATGAATCTATTTGTCTGAGAATTAATTTCTTTGGTTGAAAATTGAACTATTAGGTTAAAATCATTTAAAAAATTAGAATTTGTTTGAAAAGTCAAATTTTTTGTTGAAAATAATTATCTTTAGATAAAAAATTAATTAAAGTAATTATTCGATTTAAAAGCGTTAACATTTGCAAAACTAATCTTCTTGGTGAAAATTTTCTCTTCTTTGGTTGAAAATACAACTCATTGGTTGAAAATTAGTTTTCTATCGTGAAAAATTAATATTTCCGTGACGATAATTATTGGAAATTTGTTTTTTAGCTTCTTCATAATTGAAAAGAATTAATTTCGTTGGCTGAAAATTGGACTATTTTGTTTAAGAATTCTACTTTTTGGTTGAATTCAGATGTTTTTTATTTGAAATTATAATATTTTTTGGTTGATATATTTACTATTACATTTTTCGTTCAAAAATCATAATTATATTTGAAAATTCATCTGGTTGGTGAAAATTTCAAGTACTTTGTTAGAACTCATTTTCTTTGGTAGAAAGTTAATTTCCTAAACTGAAAATGTAACTTTTTCATTTATTCTTCTCGACATAAAATTAATTGAAAATTGATCTCTTCGGTTGAAAATTAGCTTTTTGTTGTTGTTGAAAATGAATTCTTTCAACCAAAGATTTAACTATTACAGTTGAAGATTAATTTTGTCAGTAGAAATTACATGTCCGTGGTGGAAGTTTTAACTACTTTGTTGAAAACTCATTTTTTTTGGTAGAATATGAATTTTTTAACTGAGAATGTACTATTCTATTTTCAGTTAAGAACTGATTTTTTAGAATGAAAATTCAACTTGAGAGAAAGCTGAACCACTTTGTGAAATTTTCTTTTTTTTTGGTTGGAAGTTCATTTTTTTCGTTGAAAATTATTTTTTCTTCTGATTTAAAAGTAATTTTTTAACGAAAATGTATATTTTTTATTTTTGTTGAAAAATGATTAAAAATGCGACTTTTTGGTTGAAAATGAAACATTCTGTCATTAAATATTCATATTTTTGGGATAAAAATTGCACATTCGTTGTTTGGCTTTATATTTCAACAATTTGCAGGATTTTTTTTCTTTCTGGACTCAAAAATCTTTATTTCAGAAAATCAGTCTTTTTTTTTAATTGAATTTCTGGGTTGAATCTCGAGCTACTATGTTCAAAATTCATTTTTTGGTTGAGGATTTCTTTTTGTAGATGAAAAATAATTTCTTTGTTTGAATATTTGAATTTCATATAATATTGGAATATTATCTCTTTTTGGGTATAAAATTTAACTATTCGTTCGAAAATTTATGTACTTTGTTGAAAATTTGTCTTTTTGATTGAAAATTTGTCTTTAAAGGTTTAAGATTTAAGTTTTTGGTTTGAAAATTCAAGTGTTTTTTTATTGAATCTTTTTTGGTTAGAAATTTATCTTTGCAGGTAGAAAAATTTCAGTATTTGTTTACAAGTTTAACTATTTTGTTGAAAATTAAATTATTTCGTTAGAAAATTCAAGTATTTTGTTCAGAATTCATCTTTTTTGGCTAAAATTTAACTGCTCTGTTGAACATTCGTATATTTGGGCAAAAAATTTGTCCTTTTGGATTCACAATCCATTTTTTTTTTCAAAATTCTACTGTCTTATGAAGAATCAAATTATTTTTTTGAAAATTGAATTATTTTGTTGAATATTAAACTATTGTTTTGAAAATCACCTTTTTTGTCGAACATTCAACTGTTACGTTGAAGATAAATCATTTTACGTCAACAATTAATCGTAGAAAAGTTATCTTTTTTCGTTGAAATAAACGAATGAATATTTTTATTTTAGTATGAAATTGTTTAATTCTGTTTATAAAAATAAAGAAAAATATGTTCAAAATGTTACAATAGAACAATTCTGGTCTTTGAATATGAATGGTCAAGAAGAAATCAGGGAGAATATTAAGGATATTTTGAAAATTAAGTTTTGCGCCCTCCCCCCCTGTAAATTATAAATTGCGGCACCACACAAGAAATTTTTGTTTCAAATTTGATCTTTTTTCGAAACAAAATATTCAGATTCAGGAACAGCTTTTCATTGACATTTAAACGAAATTAACAACGAATAATTTGAAAACTTCCTGAAATGTAGCAAGATGACCAAAAATCTTGAGTTCTGGACATTTTTCCAAAGGGGAATTCACTTTTTGTCTTGAAAATTAAAAAAAAAAATTAATCAAAATTGATTTTTCTGAACATAAATTTTTTGTTTTCTTGTGAAGTTTCCTAAATTACCAAACTATTCTCTTAGCATTTTTTATTACGTTTCATTGTTTTTGTGATAAATTTAAATATTAATTTAACAAAAAAATTAACAGTGAATTTTAACTGATTGAGATACCGAAAAAAACGTCACTGACGCGAGTTAAGAGAGAAATTCGTAATTCCTAATTATTAATTTTGATTTCAAGTTTTTTTAATAACTTCTTTTTTGTAGGTCTTTTGCCGGAAATTTTGGAAACCGAATGCGCCAAATGCACTCCAGCTCATATCGCAAAAGCAAAAGAAGCAGCGACTCATGTTTGTAACACACGAAAATCTGAGTTTATTGCAATCAATAGAAAAATTGACCCAACCGGTGAAATTCGTAAACGTTTTGAAGCCAAGTTTGGTGGAGTTCCAGAATGTGATGATCTGCGTGTATAAGTAAAAACAATAGAATTATATTGATAATAATTAATAATATAATTATGTACTTCGATTTTGATAATTTCTTCTACCAAAATTGCTGTGAAATTAAAATAAATTAATAAAGTTTTAATTAATTTATGAGTACAGAAAATTATTTCCAATTCTTATAAATCAAAAAACAAGTTTTTATTTAAACCTATCGATTTTTTTAATTATAGGGTCAGTATACGTCCGAAATATCAGAATATGCGAGTGGTTCTTCGATTCTAATGAAACTTGGCAACATTACAGTATTATATAAGAGACATTTCATGTCTAAAGAATTCAATTTTTTGTTTAATTACAGGAGTGACGCCATGCTGAATTTCGGCACCACATTTTTTTTAATCATCGACATTTCTAAAACCGTAAAACAAATTTCCTTGAATCTTTGTGATATTATGCAAAAAAAGTATACTATTTAATAATATAATAGAGATAACATTTTTGTTTGAAAATTTTGATTACAAAAAGTACACTTTTTTTTTGATAGGATATAAAAATTCCTTACAATTTCACTTTTCATAAAAAAAAAAGATGAATTCTAGATCACGAGATATCACCATTTTATGGAGACCGTTCGCCGCCACTACGCTCTCGTCCCAGTGTCGCTGTCCTCCCAGTATAGTGTAGGTTTTCGCACAAGAAAATCCGTTGCAGTGCGCTGGAGACGTCTCATGGACGTGCCGTGCGTGCAGGAATTCATAACGCCAACCAATCGCGTGCAACCTGTCGTGCTGCTGCGGTCTGAGCGGTGACGTATACAAGTTTGTCGCTATTTACATTAGTTCGTAACGCACTCGAGTAAGTGCTGCCACGGTCCGATCTCTAGAGTCTCTAGACCGTAGCAGCACGGCAGGCTGCACGCGATTGGTTGGCGTTATGTGTTCGTGCGCGGACGGCACGTCCGTGAGACGTCTCCAGCGCACTGCAAACGATTTTCTTGTGCGAACACCTTAACGCCAACCAATCGCGGTCAACCTGTCGTGCTGCTGCGGTATGAGCGGTGACGTATTATGTCGATACTTACACTACTTCGCAACGCGCTTGAGTAAGATCTGCCATGGACCGTAGCAGCACGGCAGGTTGCACGCGATTGGTTGGCGTTATGTGTTCGTGCGCGTACGGCACGTCCGTGAGACGTGTTCAGCGCACCAATGCAAGCGATTTCCTTGTAAATTGAAATTTTGACCTTTTAGTTCAAAATTTAGAAAAAGTCTGTATTATAATATTAGACCGTATACTTTTTCCTGCAATACCTTAAAGTTTCATAAAAGTTTTCTTTCGATTTTAGAAATATTGATAATTCAAAAAAATGTGATGCCGGAATTCAACATGGCCTGATATTCTTGATATTTCTGACGTATATTGGCTCTTCAACAAGATGTTTTAATGATACTTTTTATGATAGACCCGGTAGGTCTTTTAGATGTTGAGAATTTAATTCATCATTGGAGGCACTCAAATTTAAATTGAATTGAATGTTCCAACATTTGTAATAAAATAATTTGTAAGTCAAGTCGTTTCTAACAACTAATTAATACTTATATGTATAATTTTTAAGTACTTGCAATATTTACTTAACCTAACAACTTTAACAACAACTCAATAACATTCTTATAATTAATAAATAAATAAAAATTAGGAATTAGAAAGGAGCCGAACTTTCGATTGCTGAAAATTGACATTAAGCTCTATTGTCATCCGGTGATGGTTCCAGATATTTTCGTCGATAAGTACCCTCGGGATCATATTTGTTCGCAAGTTTTTCAAACCTCTCTGGCTCAAATTCTCTGAAATCAAAAAAGTTATTATTTTTCAAGTTCAATTTTAAATCACAATTAAAATCTTAAGTAATCCGCCATTTTCAAGTGAAAGACCTAGAAATAATGCAATTTTCGATATTGAATGATTTTGCATTCAATAATTAAATATTAAAATTTTAATAAACTCATGTTAAAAGATTTTTGAATGAAAACATTCAAAATAAACGATTTCAAATTCAAATATTAAGAATTAGCATGAAAATGTTTGAAATCGTAAAAATGTACCTTAATTAAAAGTGTTTCAATGTTCAACATGAAATAGAGATAACTGAAAAATCATGGAAACTAAAATTCGCGACACTGAAAAATTCGCGAAAAATAAGATATTCGAAATAGAAAATTCCCGAAATTATAAAATTTGCCAAAATATAAAAATATTGAATTGGAAAATGTCCAAGTAATAAAATTCCCGAAAAATTTATGATATTGCCGAATTAGCAAATTCCCTAATATGAAAATAATTCCTTACAGTTTATAATATTATCGAATTTGAAAACTTCCAAGTCAATAAATTCGAGATAGAAAATTGCTGAATTATAAAAAATCCCAAAACTTAAATTCCCGAATATAAACAGTTAAAAAAATGTTTTTTCATCAGTATTATTTATTAAAAATATCTACAATAATCAAATATTTCCATAAAAGTTTTTTTATGCTCAATGTATTTTAAAAATTATTGTTTAAATTAAAAATAACAATAATTGTAAAAAAGTTTTCAAAGCAAGTTTTTTTTGTTGAAAATGTTGCATAGTAGTTTTCCCTAAATTATAGGTCTCGTAATAAAAGTCTTATTCTTGTAGTGTTCTTTTGCATTACATATTCCTTTAATTATTGTTATTTCAAATTCAGACAATAATTTTTTTTTTAAATAGATTGATCATTTTAAAAAATTGTTTCAATGAATTGCATTATTGTATTTTTAATGAATGAATATGAATTATTAAAATACAATTTTTTATTTTTTGTCGGTAATATTTAAGGGCGTGAGCTGGGGAAAAAGAACACTGAGTATAATTGATATTATGTATTTATTAAATACAACTCGTTGCGGAAACAAAAACTGTGCAACAACCGAACCGCTCTGTACAGCGTTGCAGAAGCAAGTGAAGCAGCAACGCCGCTAGCCGCGGAGAAGCAGGGAGCTAAGAGAATAGGAGAACGTATATGTGTATGTGTGTGGGCGCACATATAATCTAACACTCCCTCCCGACCACACTATACACTATTTATCAAAACATAAAATTATTACTATGATTATTCTATATTAACGTTCGTATAAATGTTTACTCGCTTAACAAAATAGTAACTTTTCAATATTTGTTCGTAGATTCCTTTATCATCATTTGTCTTTTCTCTCGTCGTGCTTATGATGATTTATTTGCTGCAACAAACAAATAAAGGAAAGTTACAATAAGAAATGTAATTTATTTAAAATTTCTATTCGTTTCTATTCGTTCAAGATTTGATTCGTTAATTTTTTATGAAGTTCAAATGAGAGAGGCTTCGTAAAAATATCCGCAATTTGATCTTTCGATGGTATCCAAATTAACTTGATGAAATTTCTTTTAACGCACTCCTTAACATAGTGCTCTCGTATTTCTGTCATCTGTCTTAACTTATTACCACCGTTCTTTTTTGCACTAGCTTCAGCTGCTTTGTTATCGCACCAAAGTACCATCGGGCAGAAAGAAGATTTCAATATTAAATTCAATGAATTGTTCAGTGCGACTATTTCTTGACAAGCTTCACTCATCGCAACATATTCTGCTTGACATGTGGATAGTGCTACATATGACTGCTTATGCGTTCTCCAGGCTACAGAATCTCCATACAACTTTATTACGAATCCACAAGTTGTGAGCGATCCTTTGCAGTCTGCAAAACTTGCATCTGAAAAAGCCTGTAGATCATTTCGTTTCAACAAAAATCTCAATCCTTTACCCTTCGTTCCTTTGAGATATCTGAAGACTCGTTTCACCATCTTCCAATCGTCTTCAGTTGGATTTATTTGATGTCTGCTCAAGACATTAACTACATAAGAGATATCTGGCCGAGTTGCATTCGCAAGATATAATAAGCTACCTATAGCTTCTCTGTAAGGTGTATTTTCTATCGTTCTTGTCTCAGTTAGAGTTTTCTGATCGTTTGGCTCTTCTCTTAACTTCCTTTCCCGATTTGCTACTTGAATTGTAACCATAGGCGTTCGTTGAGGATGCATCTCGCTAAAACCAAATCTCTCCAAGATTTTATCAATATAACCTTCTTGACTCAAAATTATAACTTGATTCTTCCTGTCTCGTCGTATCGTGATTCCTAGAAAGTTTCTTGGTTCACCTAAGTCAGTCATTTCAAACTCTTCTTGTAGTCTGTTTTTTACTTCATTTAGTTTTACCTGATTATTGCTTGCTATAAGCATATCATCGACATAGAGTAGTAGTATTAAAAAGTTGTCTTTTTCTCTCCAGGTGAATAAACAAGGTTCGCTGTCACTTGAATCTGAACCAATTCTCAAAGCTACTTCTGTAAATCTTTCATTCCACCTTTTTGGACTTATACGCAGCCCATATAAAGCTCGTTCTAATTTGCATATTTTCGTTCGCTTAATTTTGTCTGAATACCGCGTTCCTTCCGGAATTTCCATATAAATCTCTTCGTTTATCATCCCATTAAGGAAAGCAGTTTTGACATCAAGTTGGCACACATCTAGACTGTGTTTATTAATTATTGAAATAACTGATCGTACTAAGGACAGGCGTGAAACCGGTGCATAGGTTTCTTTCAAATGATATGTATTTCTATCTTTGAAACCTCTTATTACAAGCCTTGCCTTATATTTTATATGGTCGTTCTTTTCCATTTTTCGTTTGAAAACCCACCTAGAGTCTATAATATTTGGTTTACTTCCGTCTGGCGTTATCGTTGGCCTGTCAACTATCTTCCATACTTCATTTTCATTCAAAGAATTCAATTCGTCATTTATAGCTTCTTGCCATTTACTTACCTCCTCTGTTTGCATGGCTTCCTTGTATGAAGCTGGATCTTTATTGATTCTAGCTAAGAGAGCGTGATATATTTCATCTTCAATTTTGTCTGCCTCTTCGTTATTTTTTTTCAGACAATACATCATCAGTACCGTTTTCTGAAGTGTGGAACATTTCAAGAAGACTCGCATCGTTAATAGTTTCACTCGTTTCGTTTGCTTCTGTCGTTACTGGTTTTCTCGGTCTACCTCTCTTTCGTTTAATTTCTCCCTCCGTTTTTGTGATCTTTCCTTGACTATCATCTGGTTGCTTTTCAAATTCAAAAAACCATTTATCTTTATCTATCTCATCAAAAACAGTAACCCAGTCTTTGATACTATTCTTACTGTATCTATCTCCATAGACTATTTTTTCGTTAAAGCGGACATCCCGACTCTCATAATATTTGCCTTCTTCAGGTTTTAAGAATATATATGCAGATGGTTTGTATCCAATTAACACTACTCTTCATCCTTCATATCTGAATTTAGGTCCAGTCTTCCTTTCCACTTTAATATAAGCTATGCAGCCAAATCTTTTCAATTGGTTAACATCAAAACTATGTTTAGGTGCAAACTTCTGAAGTGGCGCAATCATTTCGTTTGCCTTATGTGGTGTTCTGTTATAGGCATAAACTGCTGCTCCTAGAGCTAAATCCCACATATTTTCTGGAAGTTTTGAATCGTACATGTATGCTCTTACCTTCTTTTGTATTGTTTGATTGAATCGTTCAGACACTCCATTATGCTCTGGAGTATCTGGACAAGCAAACTGCTGTTCAGCTCCTAAACGATTCAGAACTTCCACAGTATAACCTCCAGTATATTCTGTTCCCTGATCTGATCGTAAGTAGCAAACCTTCGCATCATACCCTAATACATTTCTCGCGCTTCTGACAAATGCTTCAAAACACTCGCCTGTTTCACTTTTCGCTCGCATCGGATAAGCCATTGCTAACCTTGAATAATCATCTATAAAAACAGAAATGTATCGATATCCTTTTGGATACATGGAAGGATTTATAATACCCATCGTATCTGAGTGAATGATCTGCAAGGGATTTGATGCTCGTTTTCTCGTCGTATTGAATGGTAGCTTATTTATTTTAGATATCATGCAAACTTCGCAGTTTAAAATCGATTCATCAAATACAGCCTTTTGTAATTGTTTATTCTCTGGAAATTGTTTTTTTATGGCCCTTAGATATGTAATAGATGCATGACCCATTCTTACATGCCAAAGCATTGTATTGTTATTTTTAACGAACTTATTATATTTATTATTAAATGGGTTTTCGCTTTCGGATAGTTCTAAGCTAGGTAATTCGTCTATATCGTTAAACTGTCTATCCCAAATAGTGGTATCGATATTCGAATTTTCATAAACAGTCTTCTTTTCTACAGTGGGGGTTTCTAACAAATCGTTATTTGTAATTTCGTTTTTATCTTGTTTGATTTTACTACAATTGCTCTCTGAATCTGAACTTCCAATGTTATTTTCTGAATCGTTCATCTCCTTCTCTTGACTTATTTTTTCATCATTATCTACTATTTCGTTTTTATTCTGGGAATTTTGTGCTGTCACGCTTCGAGTTAGATATCTCGGGTTTTCACTGATGTCGTTAGAAGTTAGGTAAGCAATAATTCGTTTATTATTACATTCGTTCCACTCGTTATTTTTTTGATTACTTTTACTTATTTCAAACTCTATAATCCAATATGGTTGCTTATGTATACCCGAAATAAATGACTCATCAGAAACCGGGTCGAAAATATCGATCTTTTCGTTATCCAAATATATACTAAGACCCATATCGGCAAACTTTCTCAAAGATACGTAAATTTTCAGAGAGCGTTTCAGCACAAATTACATTATCTACCTCTACTGTTCTACCATCATTTGTAATTATTACTATACTCCCCGCTCCCTCCGTTCTCAAATCAGCTGATGGATCTTTATTTGCACATTTAATTACACCGTAATTTGCCTCTTCAAACGTTTTAAAGATTAGTCTAGAATTAGTTAGGTGTTCTGTCGCTCCCGAGTCGGTTAAAAATTTGGCAAAGAATTTTTTTTTGTCGCATCGAAATCGTTATCTACCTTCATTGTCGTAGAGTTACTGCCGATTTATTTTTCTTCTGACAATGAAATATTATCATCGTAATAGACATTATAAAAATTCTTACCTTTATCTTTCTTTGAATATTCCGTGTTATTTTGATTTTTCTTATCTTTTGGTGTCCAATTGTTTTGTTGTCTTGATCCTCTATTTCTATTGAAGCCGCCTCTGCCTATATTGATGGCTCGCGTCGTTTCCTCTGCCCGAATCGTTATTTTTACGTTTAAAGCCTCTATTCGTATTGTTGAAATATGTGCCTCCTCGAGAACGTTTTGAGTTAACAAACCTATTTGTGTTATTTCTTTTCGCTCCTCCTCGTCCATCTCGGCCCTGTTGTGCTAATCTTTGTGGGCATTCGGCTGCCTTATGAGTTACAAACTCGTTGCACTCGTAACACTTCTTTAATCCAGTTCCTTTCATGGTACAATCTCGACTGATATGTCCGTAGTCGTCACAATTGAAGCATCGATCCTTCGGATCTCGTCGTTGAGCATTTAAAGCAGTGTTAATTGCACTCGTCGTTGTTGTCATCTTGTTAGCTTCAGCTTGCATGATATAAGTTTTTAGTTGCTCATACGTCAAACCTTCTCCAGTCGTGTTTCTGGTCATAAATTTCACAGATTGTACTTGAGGAACTGCAGTCATAATTGCATTATAAAATGCATCACGTTTTTCCTCATCGGTCAGAGGATTTGCATCAGGTAAGTTTTCGTAGTTTCTTAATAATTCTTCAAACTCATCCAAAAATTCAGAGGCTTTCTCTTTATTTGGAGTATATAGAATATTATATAATTGTTTTCTTATAGTTACAAATGTCAAGTTAGTTTCAAACCGTTTTAACTCCTTTATTTTATTCAACAATTCCACCGGATCTTTTATGCTAACAACTTTAGAGTGATAATTTTGATCCAAGTGATTGATTAAAATGTCTCTCACTTTGAATTTATGCTTCTCTTTCATCGCGTCATCTAATTTACTGCTCGACTTTACATTTGAATCTATTACATACAACAAATCATTTGCTCTAAGTTCAGATGTGAAATAATCCATAAAATGTTCAAATTTGATTTGAGTTGTTAATCTTTAATCCCGTTTCGTACCAGAATCTTTATTAATAAATTCAACTTTAATTGCTTCTTTAACTTCGCTTGCAACTAAGTTTGTTTGTTTATGATTTTCGTTGTCCAAATTACATAAACCAAGCCTCTTAAATTCGTCTCTAACAATCGACTTGAATTCATCTCTATAATCCAAATTCTCTGACAGAGATGCTCCCATGGAATTAAGAAATTCACTGGGTTTTTGATTTTCCGTCGTTAACTCATCTTCTATGTATGGGCTCAACATCTCCTGCGTTTGATTGGCATGATTCTTATAATCATTAGCCTGCTGTTCCATGTTACTGCGGAACTTTCTCAACTCTTGTTCTAAATTTTTGTTCATCTGATTGATGTTCTGAATAGCTGTATTTACTAATCTATTCGTATTTTTGCAAACAGTAGTTACATCAATCCTCGTTTTTGTGGCTGCTTCCACCATCTTAGTTAGTTTTAAGCTAAGACTAACTACGTCAGTGCACTCACATCGTTCCTTACCTGTAGATTTGGACACCTTTTCTACAAGCTCGTTTGGTTTATTATCTGTCGTTTCTTTTTTCGTTAAATTATCTTGCGTCGTTTTATCGTTCTTTTCGCTCATATGGGCAGATTTACTAGGATTGTTAATAGGGACATGACATATTTTAAAACGCGACACAACTCTGTGTTTGTGACGCAGGATCGACAGACCCCTTCACGGAGTCAATTGTGAGCTGGCAGCTTTCAATACTTCTAATCTGAGGACGTGTTTTTGTTTGATCTGTTCCAAATAGATCAATTTGAACGGCTTCACCGTTATCCGAATTGTTCAAATCGTTCTCATCGTTCTTTTCTGGCTCTTGATCGCTCAACAAAAGGTCCTCATCCAATGTCTCCTCCAATCCATCGTCCTGTTGGGTTTCTGACTCAGGCATGATCAGAATTCCACCATCTCGTTCAGCTCGTTCGATTGCTTCCGTTACAACTCGATGCTCTTCGTCGTTCATTGTTATTTTACCTGTAAATATTCTAGTTTTAATTTTTCGTTCTAGTGGTTTCATATCATCCTTATGAGTCATGCACCCTGCTTGATAGACTGAACACAAGCCATATCAAACGAGAGCGAGTGAAAACGTCCACATCTGAACACAAGAGTGCTTTCGCTTTCACTCTCACAAAATGTAATGACAGAGCGCACAGCGATAATCATTACGAGCGTGAACCAACAAGAAATTTGGTGTCTATTATCTTTCAATTTTGTAAATTTCGAAATTTAATTTTTTATCATAAATTGCAATTTTTCATTTGATTTTAGGCTTTCATAAATTTAAATTTACTTCATTTTCTAAAGCATTTTCACAATCGGAGTAGAAAAATCAAATATTCTATTCTTGGTATTTCTGTAAATAAATTACATATATTATAGTGCGATTAAAACACACCTATTTTATATTTGATTCCGCTTTCCAAAACGAAATAAATATAGTCATCCAATCTTTGGATAGTTATTCTCTCGTTCGGATGCACCTCTTTGAATTTAAATATCTCCTCGTATGTTTTGAAGAATGTTCGGAGAATCTCATCGTCTATATAAATAAAATAATTTGTATTTAGCGCTTTATTTAATAATTTTGTAAACTGAGAATTAAATTATCATAAGTTTCACTCAATAATCATTTCAGATCATCCATTTATATTTTGTTTAAATTATTCGTCAATTAAAATTCACTTCATTTTCGTTCGTTCACAATTTTAGGTTAACTTTGTTAAGATGCATCTTTTCATATATAATACTGTCACTTTTCAAAATAAAAGATAAGTCTGTATTCATTATAGTATCAATGAAATAGTTCCGAGAAACATAACCAAGCATGCATACGTGTTTCTCTCTCTTTTTCTTTCCAATGCGTAACCGTGCCTGGTAACACGCACTCTCTATTTTCATCTCTAATGCGCAGCAAGCCGATGAGCGCCCAACTCGCTCTTCGCATGTTAGTTTAAAAACAATTTAAGTACCTAATGTCACATATATATTCGAATTGGCCAATTCTAAAAGAAAACCGATTTATATTTACATAGATAAAAACCATCATTTCCCTTCGTAAACCTTCTTACTTTCTTTGTCTGTCGTTTTCTTACTTACGGCTCTCAGTTTCACATGAGTACTCGCCACGTGCAATATCTGTCGTTACTTCTCCTTCCGACATCTTTCCTTTTCACAAGTTTGCACTTTGTTTTAATATAGTCAGATCCTGTACAACTTCACTTTTTCTTCTTGTTGATAGAAGCACTTTTATCACAAGTTTTTCAAGTTTATCACAACACAGTTTTTCAAAATGATACACACGTGCAACACAAAGAAATCGTTCTTTTAATTTCTTTTTCCCCTTGCGCAGTGGAAGCGTTCGGGGCGTGAGCTGGTGAAAAAGAACACTGAGTATAATTGATATTATGTATTTATTAAATACAACTCGTTGTGGAAACAAAAACTGTGCAACAACCGAACCGTTCTGTACAGCGTTGCAGAAGCAAGTGAAGCAGCGACGCCGCTGGCCGCGGAGAAGCAGGGAACTAAGAGAATAGGAGAACGTATATGTGTATGTGTGTGGGCTCACATATAATCTAACATTTTTTTTTAATTTGATAATTTTTTAGTATCAGGAATTTTGCCGTTTCGGATATTTTATAACTCGGTTTTATCTATGGGATATTTTAATATTTTGGAATTTCAAAATCGGTAACATTATAAGCTATCGGGAATTATATTATTCAGGAATTTTCAAATTTTCTAATATTATAAACTGTTCAAAATTTTTATTATTTGAGAATTTTACAAATCCGGATTTACATCTTTGGGCAATTTTCTTTTTCGGAGTTTTTCAGTCGTCCCATATAATAATTTCGTATTAAAATTTTTAGAATTGAATACTTACAATTTTGAAGTGTTCAGAATATTT
The DNA here is from genome assembly GCA_932178445.1 of Andricus quercusramuli. Classification (NCBI taxonomy): domain Eukaryota; kingdom Metazoa; phylum Arthropoda; class Insecta; order Hymenoptera; family Cynipidae; genus Andricus; species Andricus quercusramuli. Next base: position 87,972 of record CAKNXH010000664.1, on the reverse strand, counting down.
TTAACTAATATAATATGTTCCGTATTGAATAATTTCAAACTTTCGACATTTTAATACATAAATAATAAGTTATACTATTTTTATAAGAAGATTTCCTATTTGGTAATAGCAATCCTTACTATTTTCTGTAGTAAAATCCGATGTAGGAAAAATTAGTAGAGAAATTAATAAATTTAACAAAAAAAAATTGCTATTGTATGTAGGAACACGATGTGTATTATGGACATTTCCTACTTTTTGTAACAAAGGTTAATACCAATTATTAAATTTGGTCCCAAATATTACTAATTCATTTAGCAGAAAGTATCGAGCCTTGGATTGAGCGCGGCCGAGTGCATCCGACGTATGTCGATCGCCGATCATATTTTTAGGTTGCGAAAATGACATCTAATTTATGTTTCAATGCAAAATTCGCAAAAAAAACGTAATTTAAAAAAAAAAAATTTACTTATTTTAATTACATTAAAAATTTTGTTGTTTAAAATTATAAAAATATTATGAATATTAATCAATTAAGGATTAAATGAATTAGAACCAATAAACTTTCTATCATTTAGGTCATATGGAAGTTTTCATTCTGAGTCCCAAAATGTCTTATAGTTAGATGGATCATCGCCCGACTGCTGTCCCGTAGACGCGTGTTCGATTCCCGCCAGCCTTCGTTTTCTTCTAACCCGATTTTTCTGTTTCAGCTTTATAATATAAAATACTATCTTTTAAGAATATATACATATATGTAATTTCTAATGTTGTCAATTCTTAATTTAAATAAATGTGAATTATGCGTCAAATGTAGAACATGTGTGTAGGTAGGCTTGTGGGAAAGTAGCAACACGTATTTATTTTTTTTACTATTCCCACTGTAGCATATTTTGCTAACCAGTTAGTAATTCGGTGCGCGCGGTCCCTGCGCATCATTTTACTACAGCACTTTGTAAATACTGTTATCTTCTACAGATATTAATCCAACAAATTTACTATTTTCTCCTACCAAAATTAGTAAATAGTGCAGACTTGCAGTTTTACTACAGAGGTTAATAAATACTTCAAATGTCTTTTACAATAAATGGAATAGTTTTAACTTTTATTCCAATATATTTTATAATTCTTTAAGTAGCTACGAGTTACTATTGAGGTTAGTAAATATTATTAAAATTTGCTTTTTGCCTCTCATTGCAAAGTTCAGATAGTGAAATCTAGTGTGATTTTTAACAAGAAATACAAACAAGGGTTTCTCAGTGTAGATTAATAATTTGAAAACAGTGTTTTAGTTTGAGCAACTTCGCATTATTTAATTTGGAAAATAGAATAATTTCAAATTCAAATTTGAAAAATTTAAAGTATATAAATATTTAAATATTAAAAATTGCAACCTGGGAGCCTTTAAAATAGAATAATTTCGAATTAGAAGAATTCAAATTAAAACACTTTAGTTGAACCATAACATTTTGAAAAATGACATTCCCGAAAATGCAAAATTCCTGAAAAACAAAATAATCGAAATAAAAAATGGCCGTGATTTAAAGTTGCCGACAATTTCAAATTTCCCACAATTCATGATATTGCCGAATTCGAAAAGTCCGAACAATAGAAAATTTACGAATCTAAAAAAATTAAGAATGGTTGAATAACAAAACAAAATAAAACAAAACAAATTTCAGAATGAAAGTTTCCTGTTGAACAATTTTTAATTAAAGCGATTCAATATTGAATGAATTGCCTATCAACTTGTGGAAAAAATATTCAAACTACATCAATTTCATTTCGGCCACACGCACAGTTGTGCAATTGTGCAATTTTCTATTAATATAATATTTAACAATAATACTGTTTCAAATAGGTAAATTTTCCACCAAGGAGATAAATTTTCAACTACAATTATGAATCTTGAACTGGAATATTAAATTTTTTAGTTAAAAATACATTTACTACCCAAAAGCATCGTTTTTTCAACAAAATAGTTGAATTTTGAACCGAAGAGATGAATTTTCAACTATAAATGAGAATCTCAAACAAACAAAAAATAATTTTTTCAACGAAATTGTTAAATTTTCCACAAAATAATTAATTCTTAACCAAAAGAGATGAACCATCAACGAAACATGTGATAGTTGATATTTCAACCAAAGAAGATCATTTTTCAACAAAATAGATGAATACCTAACCGAAAGGATGAATTTTTAACAAAACTGTTGACTTAAGGATACTTCTTGACAAAAGTTTCCAAGAAGATTAATTTTCACCCAAAAAACGGTTCCGCTAAGAAATTACACGAGCTTTCAATTAAAAATGAGAAATTTTCATTAAAAATGGAATAGTTAGATTTTTAATTGACTAATACAATTTTTTACCAGAGAAAGTGTGAATTTCATTGAATTTTCTAACAAAGCAGTTGAGTCTATAAAAAAGGGCTCCCACAAAATTGTTAAATATTCTACAAAATAGATTTTTTTTATACAAATAATTGAATTTTTAAATCAAAACATGAATTTTTAACAAGTAAGATTAATTTTCCATCGAAAAAGACGAATTTTGAACAAAATACATGAATTTTCAACCAAGCAATTGAATTTCCAGCTATAAGATATACATTTCCAGCCAAATAGTTGCATTTTCAACTGAAGAAGATAAATTTGCAACCAAAAATGGAATAATTATAATTGGAGTTGAAAAATAAATTACTTAAAGGAAAAATGAATTTTCAACGAAATAGTTAATTTTTATGATCAAAGAGATGCATCTATAACTAAAATGATGAATCTACAAGTCGAAGAGTTACATTATCATTAGAAAAAAAGTTTTTAACATATAATCAACGATTCTTCTACAAAATACCTGAGTTTTCAACAACAAAATTATTTTTCAAGTGAAATGTTTCATCTCCAGTGAAACAATGCATTTTTAACAAAGTCGTAATTTAACTTACAAGCAAGTAGTTGAATTTTTAACCAATAAGATTAATTTTCTACCAAGAAAGGCAAATTCGTAACAAAATACATGAATTTTCAACTAAAAAGTATTGATTTACAATAAACTTTTTTTTAAACTGCAATTTTGTAGTATTTTTCTAAGAGAATGTTACTAACATCAGTAATAATTTGTTTAAACGATCACTTCTGTTAACATTGATGAACTATCACTTTCCTCTTATTAAAAATTGGAAAACAAGTGGGACATTTTTGAGAAAACCGCGTCTTTCTAACTCCATTCTATTAGAAAATTGCTGAAAACAATAATAAATTGTTAGAAAAATGTATGTGAACATCTAATTATCAGTAAGAAGTGATTTTTCATGTGCCAGAAACAATTTTCATTGAAAAAACTACAAAAAAGTCATAATTAGCGCGAAAAACTCGTAAAACACATTGTTTCACTTATGGGATTTCTTTGGGACCCTATAAAACAGACTTATGGTGTTGATATTTGAAAATAGATATTTTTTCGTATTCCACGGCTAATTGCGAAGAGAAATTTTGAGTTTCAACTCGATTGAGATAATGTTGAGGATTCTGAATAAGATTCACATAGACTTCTTTTTTTCTTATGGGAAATACGTGTCAAACTTCACGGGGCTAGCGGCAACTATAAATATAATTTTTTTGAACAAAAAAAATTGATTTATTTTTGTGTAGATTCGAACAAATTTCTGGGGTGACCCCATGAAAATTCAAAAAAAATTTTTTCCAATGCATTTTTGAACCACCCTACTGCTCATTCAAGTGAAACTTGGTTCTGACGAGGCGTGATATTTTTTTTTAAATCACCCGCTTCTCCTTGTTTAAAATATCCAAAAATTGGTAACGTAGTTCATGGGCGATTCTCTATATATTTAAAATAGTCATTGTGAAGCAAGAAAAAGAATTAAAAGAAATAAAATCCGGCCTATCAGTTACATTTCTTATGCATTTTTAATTAAACAATGTAACAATTGCCAAGCGGAAATATGACATATACTTTATACATCGTGAGACAAAAATGTATAATTTTAATTTGTTTTATACAAAAAATGTATAAAACAAATGAAAGCTATATATAATATTTCTGACTCATTGAAATTTTCCCGTCTGGGTTTTTTTTTCTTCATATTATGTGTCTCAAGAATAAATAAAAATAGAAGAAAACAACTTTCAAAAATAAAAAATAAAAGTTTTACGCTTTCTTTTGCTTCCAAAATGTTTTAGGTTGGAATTGAGTGATGAAAGTAGTTTGAACTCTAAACACACACAATAGGTCAAATCACTTAGGAAGCACATCCAACATTAGTGTTCATGGCATGCGCAAGTTTCCTGTTCTCTATCTTTGTCTAAATTGACGTCGCAAACGATTTCACGCGTATCTTTAAAAGTACTAGAATTTCACATTTCGCTAATTGCAATCATACCGAAAACGAGCGCGAGAACATTTGTACAATTATTTGTTCTGTGGAATATATACCTAAATAATTAACCATTTTTTCTGAGAGAAAGTTCAAACTTTTGTTTTCAAAATTAAAAGAGAAATTTAAAGTACATTTTTCACTATCTCTTCACATATATTTTGGTATGAAATAAAACTTAAAAAATCATTTATTCCCTGTAGGAGTATATTGCAAAATAGAAAGTGAAATTTTTCTACCTGAGGTATCGAATCACTTTCACTGATCCTTCGATTTGACTTTTCGAACATTTGGCACACGCTGTCTTTAAAGCTTCTGGCAAAGCTCCTGAAAATGTAATTTGATTAGTATTAATGGATATGCAATGAATGAATTAAAATATAAGAAGGAATTAAAAATCAAATTTCCGGAAAACAGGAGATTCGCATGAAAGTTATTGAACAGGAAATAAATAAAAATGTATTTGAAAATGCAAATAAATTTATCTATTAATTATGTAAGCCTAGGAAATAAAGATTTCAAGGCTGGAGTTATTTTTATTGTAAAATAATTAACTAGTAATTGGCAGTTATTACCTTGACTTTCTTGTTTTGTATCAATCCACTATCGATAAAAGAATTCTTTCAATTACGACTCATCCAAGCAATTTCAAAAATGCATTCATTATTACAAATTACGATTTAATTGAACTACCGATATCTTTAAATTAAAAAAAAATTGATTAAAGTAATCCGTATAAGCATATCAAGCTTAAAAAGATTCTCCAAAATATATTTAATTTATTATAAATCCAATTAATCAATAACAAAATATTATGCATTCATCATTATTATTATTAGACAGGGCAAAGAAGTCCTGTGAGAAAATTTTTTCTTAAAATTTCCGAAAAATAAAATACCAGAATTGGGAAACTCCATAATAATAAAATTCCCGAATTAGGAAATTTATGAATAATGAATTACCCGAACATTTTTTAATATTATGGAATCAGAAACTTCCTGAAAAATAAAATTCCCGACAGTACATAATATTACCAAATTTGAAAATTCATGAATAATAAAATTACCAACTGAAAACTCCCGAATATAAAGAATTAAAACTTTTTTTATCAATATTATTCATTTATTGAAAATACGACAATCAAGTATTTTTATTAACAAAAAATAGTTTTAATTTTTCAAGTTTAAACTTTCTAAAATTATTATATGAACTAAAAATAACCATAATTGGAAAAAATTAATTTGCGAATTTAATTTTTGTTCAATCATTGTTATTTTAAATTCAAACAATAATTTTAGAAACTTCAAACATTAAAAATAATTTTGTTCATAGAAATATTTGATTATTGTATTTTTAATGAATAAATAGTATTTATGAAAAAATTTAATTGTTTAAATTAGGGCATTTTATAATTCGACAATTTTCCGTCCGGAATTTTATTATTCGGGAATTTTCATATTCGGTAATATTAAAAAATTATCAGGAATTTTGTTATTCAGGAATTTGCCAATTTAATAATATTATAAACTATTCGGGAATAGTATTTTTCGTGAATTTTATAATTAGGGAATTTTCCAATTCAGAAATTTTATCATTCGGGAATTTTGCAGTGTCGGGAATTTTATTTTCCGGCATTTTCAGTCGTCTCGACTTCTTTTTAAAATGAGATCACGAATTTTGATTTTTCTAAAAATTATTTTCAGGGTTATTCTAATTTTTTGAGAACACCGAAACTTGATTTTTTAAATATCTTTTTAATAATTCATTTCTTACTTTGAACTTGGGCTTTTCAGATGCAGAATTTTATTACCTTTGACTATATTACGAGGAATAAATGTTCCTGTAAAATTTTATTTCATTAAAATTATTCTTTGTGATTACGTTTTTTAATATTAATTATTTCCAGAGTTATGCTAATTCTTCTAAAAATTGAAATTTTACTTTTTTTTCAATATCTTTTTCAATATATTTTTCCTTCACATTGGGCTTATTAGATGCAGAATTTTATTATCTTTCGTAATATTGTCAGGAAAACTTTTCATGTGAAAATTTAATTTTATGATTTTATTTTGGCCGTGGTCATGGGCGCTGAAATTTCGGTATAAATAGCTAGATTTTTTGGGTACATGTAAACACTTCCATTTTTTACAATATTTTTTTAATGCTAATTATTTTCGAAACTTTTCTAATTTTTTGAAAACAACGAAACTTGACGTATTTTTTTACAATATCTTCTTATAAAATTGAAGTTTTACCTTTAGCTTGCGCTTCTTAAGGGCAGAATTTTATTGACTTGGCGGTATTGCCAAGAAAAAACTTTCGTGTAAGAATTTTATTTTTTTTAAATATTTCGTCGAATGCTAGTTATTACCAGAGATATTTTTATTTTTTGGGAACGTCATAATTTGACTTTTTCGCAGTATTTTTTTATACAATTGACATTTTGCCTCTAAACTGGGTTTATTAGATGCAGAATTTTATTCTCTTTTGCGGTATTGCGAGGAAAAAATTTTGTATGAAATGTTTACTTAATTTTTTTTTATTGCAAATATTTTTTTAAATATTAGTTATTTAAAAAATCATTCTAATTTTTCAAAAACAGTGAAATTTTACGTTATTTTTGGAACATGTTGTTATAAAATTGACATTTTTGCTACAACTTGGTCTTATTAGATGCAGAAGTATTACGTTCCGCGGTATTATGAGGAAACGCTTTTGTGTAGAAATTTTATTTTATTATTTTTTGATTAATTTTGTTTGCTTTTAAGTTAATTATTTTCGTAGTTATTCTAGTTTTTCGAAAACATTAAAATTTGAATTTTTCGCAGTATATTACCTTTGCCGGTATTATGAGAAAAAATAATTTGTGTACAAATTTTATTTGCTTATTTGACGAAATTTTGAAAAAATATTATTCATTTGGCTGCGCTTAGTCATCCCTGAATGGATAAGATGCAAAAATTTTAGCATGATTTTTTTTGTGATCAAAACACTTTTTTTATTTCCTAATCATTTCTAGAGTTATTCAATTTTTTTTTAAACAGCGAAATTCAACGTTATTTTTTAAATATCTTGTTATAAGATTGACATTTTTCCTTCAGCTTGGGCTTATTAAATTCAGTTTTTCGTCAACTTTCGTATTATCAGGAAAACACTTTTATGTACAAATTTTATGTTATTATTTTTTATTTATGTATTTTTTCAAAGATAATGATTTCCATAGTTATTCTAATTTTTCGAAAACAGCGAAATGTGGCTTTTATGCAATATATATTTTTTTGAATGGATATTTTGCCTTCCACTTGGGCTCACGAGATGCAGATTGTTATTACCTTTTGTGGTATTATGAGAAAAAAAATTTCCTTTGAAAATTTTATTTTATTGTTTTATAGTTTGAAAATTTTTTTTTATCATCTTTCGCGATATCATGAGAAAAAGATTACGTGTACATATTTTAGTATATCATCTTTTATTTATTTATTTTTATGTTAACTATAAAAATTAAGGCACTTCAGTAATAGCTCAGAAAACCCGTAGCGTAGATAATTTATGGCTGTAGTGTATATAATTTTCATAATTACTGTTAGTTGTTTTTCTGTACATGGTCTTCAATCAATATTTAAAAATAATAATTCATTTATTTTTAAGTTGTGAAAAAAAATCTTCTTTGTCTCTGCTAGGTTTTGAACCCAGATAGTGTATATAATTTTATCAAAACATTATTTTTATTTTTCATTAAAAATGTGAAATCTAATAACAAAAGAAATTAAGAACCCAAATCCTGAATTGGAGAACGAAATTTATAACTTCCTGAAAATGAAAGGATTCTGAAGGCCAATGGGTGTTTACATTTTTGCAAGATCGTTCATAAGGTATGTGAATTGCATAACAATGAAGTACAATCTAAAGAAAACTCACTTTTTAACTCCATACCGTCTGGGGGGCACGGTCCCCGAGACATGAGACAATTAAAATAATGTTGCAGGAGCCTTTTACTGTCTAAAATTTCATCCAGATTCACCTTGTCCCATCTTGTCATGTATGTATTTCGTCTGGGCCACAAATATCCAAAAACGCTTTTGGGTCCAGTCAAAAACAGGAAGCACAAAATTGAAGTAAATATGAGCAAACTTAGATTCATCTTGGACTTAAGCGTCAAATAAAGTCAGTAAAACGAGGTACTGCGAATTTATAGACAACTTCCTCCACCTTCCTGGCGACCAGATTTTGACCCGGTTGTTAACATCTATCGAGCTGCAAATGATTTCTGAAAGAAGAAGGCATTCAGTTTTCTGATACGGAAATTCAAATCAAATAGGATTCATTATTGATAATTATTGGTATTGTTATTGTTAATATTGCAGTGTGGAATGATGTATATGGGATCGAAGGAAATGAGAAAAGTCGAACATAAATGATTTTTCCTGAATGGAGGTCATGTTCTACTTTTAACGCGAAGGAGAGATGAACGCAAATCCAGAAATGCTTTCTGAGAAAGTGTCAGGAAATATCCGGGTTTTAAGAGTCTTATCAATATAATGTTGTATTATGAATCAGTTATTTTTTGTAATCATTCGAGGAAAAGTGTTCTTAATTTTTTCTAAGTGTTAAATATTACAAGAATGTTGCAAAAAATAGCAATTAATATAAATCTATAGATGCATTGACAGACAAATGATTTCTTTTTATTAAAACTTGTTTCAATTAAAAATCCAGAAAGATTAATCACAAATAACATTTAATAATTCAGCAATTACAAATCTAAAACTTTCAAAATCCGTTTTTCAAAGTTCTGTTAATATTTTTGTATTAATTTGTCAATGATTAGGAAGAAATCCTTACACCTTAGTTTTCCATTGACCAATATTAAAATTAGTTCTCTGATGATAAAAAAAAATATTAATTTGAGTTTTTAACAATTTTATAAATTCCAAAATTGAAACTAAACAAATTATTTTTCTTATATTTAGTGAGAACAAAATTTCCCAGTGTGTGAAGCAACAAAAATATTTTTTTTTCTACACAAGCATATAATGAGTGCTATAAGTTTTATATTTTTTAATTTAAAACTGATAATAAATATTCAAATATCTTCGAGCAATATATGATAATTGTTCACCTACTTGTAAAGATTTACAAAATTTCTTTCAATTTTGATGCTCCTGTTTTTGAGGTTCCTGTGCACCAGAATAAAAAAAAATCGGAGAGTACATGCAATACGAGCGAGTTACTATACCGGCCTACGTATAACTGATTCTCGAATGACCGTTGATGATCCACTCGTTGCACTACTATATCGCCAGCATAAATCAATTCCTGCATGGAATTTGCCGTTTCTTGTACCCGAAGTTCCGTCAGTTGAAACTGTAAACTATTTTGTACCTCTTCAATATCATTCGTAGAAAATATAAATGTATTTTTATTCATTTTATTTTAAAATTAAAAGATGTTCTATAAGAAAACATAAAAAGAGTAATTTTGGTTTGATGAAACGAACAAAAAAATTCATTTAAATTTCGCGTCACAGTGACGTAAGAATTGTACTGCTGTGAACTTGTTCAATGTCATTCGCAGAAAAAAGAAATTCAATTTATAATAACGTAAAACCAGATTTAATTCAATTAAAATTAACTAATGTAATTAATCACACAGGAAGGTTCATCTAAAAATACTACAATTCATAATCTTGTTTGAAAATTAAAAGATTTTCAATGAGAAAATATAAAAAGAGTAATTCCGGGTTGACGCATCGAAAAAATAATTGTTACATTCAAATTTCGCGCCACAGTAACGTAAAGATTTGAGTGCCGACGTCACTATTCAGCAACACCTCCTCTAGCGGGAAATTCAAATTTTAATTGTTAAACATGTGAACTATTTTGTATCCGCTCGATATAATTTGTGGAAAATGAAAATTCAATTTAATATAACGTAAAAACAAATACAATTCAATCAAAATGAATAAAATTCATTGCATAAGACGGTTTGATTAGAAATGACGTTTATTATCATCTTTTTTTAATTTAAATTATATTACATTAGAAAATATAAATAGAGTAATTTTCGTTTGGCGAATTAAAAAAAAAACAATATTGCAATTGAAATTTTCGAGCAACAGTGACGTCAAAATTGTAGTGCTATCATGCCACTATTCAGAAACATAACCTCCTTTGGTAGGGAATTCAAATTGCAAGAGTTGACCCTGTAAAATTGTTGCATTTCTTCAATGCCATTCACAGAAAGATAAAATTCAATTCATTTTAACGTAAAAATATATTCAATCCAATCAAAATGAACTAATGTAATTAATAATCCAGGAAGATTTGACTAAAAATGATACGTTTTATAATCTTGTTTGAGAATTTAACGGTTTTCAATAAGAAAATATAAATAAAGTAATTTCGGTTAGTGGATGAAAAAAAAATTGTCCACTCAAATTTCGCGTCACAATAACGTAAAAATCTTAGTGCCGCGATGTCACTATTCAGGAACCTAACCTCCTCTAGTGGACAATTCAAATTTTAATAGCTGACACTGTAAAATATTTTGTACCTATTTTATATAATTCATAGAAAATAGAAAATCAATTTGTTATGACGTAAAAACAGATTTAATTTATTTACAATTCACTTATTTAAATAATTACACAAAAAGGGTTTGACTACAAAAACGTTCATGATTTATAAGTATGAAGTGTCATTTATAAATGAATAAAATGTTATTTTGTAAACACAGCGAAAAAGCCTCAATGATGTTTCTTATAATACTTCGTGAAAGATCAAAAATTTTCTATAAGAAAATATAAATAGAGTAATTTTGATTCAAGAAATCGAAAAAAGTATTGAAATTCAAATTCCGCGCCACAGTGACAAAAATTCTTCATCGTGACGTCACTATTCGGTAACATACCCTCCTCTGGCGGGAAATTCAAATTTTTAATAGCTGAGACTGTAAACTATTTTGCACCTATTAATTAATTTAATTATTGACATAGGAGAATTTTGCTATAATGCCGCAAAAATTGTAGTGCTGTATCGTCACTGTTCAGTTCCATAATCTCCTTTGGCGGGAATTTCAAATTTTAGTAACTGAAACTGTAATTTATTTTGTAACTCTTTGATATAATTTGTAGAAAATCAAAATTCAATTGAATATAACGTGAAACTAGATTAAATTCAATTGAAGTTAATAGTAATTATGTTTCTTCATTTATAAAAAAAATTCCTTAAAACACAAAAACATATCTCTTGGCTTTCAGGAAAACGAAAAATTTGTTTGATCCAAAGAAATTTCTTTTGATTCAAAGTTTTGATAGCTCTTGGTAGCACTAATATAACCCAATATTGAAAAAAATAGATTCGAAGATATTTCGTTGGTTTCCGATTTTTTCCCGATTGCCTACGTTTCTTTCAAGTATTTTTTTTCTCGAATAGTGGAATTATCACGGAGGCTTTGAAAATATTTTTCCCCAGTTTGTATTGTTTCACCATCACTCATGGTTTTTCTCAGCCAAAAATACCTGAAATTGTATTTGGACGTGTTACAGTTGAGGGTTAAATAAACAAATATATGTTAGACAAATGGTTCCTTCAATCGAAAATAAATATGATCCTATGTGTTATAATCTTTATTGGGAGTTAAGGGATTTTCTATAAGAAAATATAAATAGAGTAATTTCGGTTTTACGAATCAAAGAAAGTAAATATTGCAATTAAAATTCCGCGCGTCAGTGACGTAAAAACAGTAGTGTCGTTACGTCACTATTCAGTAACATAACCTTCTCTTCAGGGAAATTCAAAATTTAAAAGTTCATTTCTTTGGTTTAAATGTCACAAAAATGTTTTTAATCAATAGATTTTTCAATTTTTGTTGACACAATATTTTTGGATCTGCATTTCAATGTAGAACAATATAATAATTATGTGTTAATGGCTTTCAAAACTCTTTATCTATCTATAGAAAATTGTTCATTTTGTATAAATTTCAGCTTTCTTTTTAATATTTTTTTTTCAACGCTAAATTCAATGCTTTCATCTAAATATTGAAAAAAATGGATCCAGAAATGTATCAACATATTTGCATTAAAAAAGTGAAATAAGAGAGTGACTGGCATTTGTGAGAGGAAAAATAGCTTTTGTGTGAGAATACTATTTCTGAAACAATAGACCGGTGACCTTGGTGTAAATTAAACGCTTTTCAACGTTCACTCCGGCGTCAATAAAATAGTATTTTTATGTGAAATAGTTAGTTATTACATTTTTCATTAGTTTTTTAATCTGCATATTATGTACGCATATATGCTGCATATTGCGTTTTAGAATTTATGTTTTATACTTAAGTGCTTTTAAATTATTAAAGCATCTTCAATTGAAAAGTCAAATTGAAATCAATTACAGCTCATCAAAAATTACAATAACTGAGTGAAGAATAATTTTTTAGATGAGCATGTTTGCTCCTCATTCATCCGAGAAAATTCAATAATAAAAATTAAATATGAACAATCTTTTATACAGTTGTTTAAATTTTCAAATACAATTACTAGAGCGTAGCGTAAAATACAAATCACAGAAGATGAAAGACCTATTCCTTTCCTTTTTAAATATAAAGCAAATATGGAAAATTTAGTTTCAATAAAAAACGTTCTAATTAGTTTTGCCCAAATTGCCCGGACGCCCCCCCCCCCCCAAAAAACATGTTTTTTAGTTGAAACAACTTTTTTAATTCAAAAATGGTTCATTATTGTGAAATATTAAGACAACAATAAAATATAACAACCTCATAATATACAAAATATTTACATAATTCATCCAAACAATAGACAAAAAATTTATCTCAATTATTGTTATAATTTATTTTTTGGTATTTTCTTCTAAAAATGCTTGTAATTTTTCCCACTTATTTGTAAAAGAAATTTATACTAGAGATTGAAAAAAAATTTTAATTCTGATTTTTGTGAAATTCTGGATAACAAACTAAAGCTGAACCTACCAAATAGAGTTTTAAGGATGGAGAATTGTGAGTTAGGTTTTTCATTGAGCTGAACAGAAAATAAAATTAAAAATAGGTACCCAATGTTTTCTAAAAGGATCACAAATTTTCTTTTGACTTTTTTCACCATTTTACTGAATTTTTCTCGAGAAAAGTTGCTTCAATTTTGAAAATTAATAGAAGAATAAAGATGTATAAAATAGACATCTACAATTTTTATTTGAACACTTTTTCAATGAATACAATAATTTTGAAGTAAATCCAGAAAAACATGTTTTTTTCGGGTTTTCCGGACAGTTTTGATAAAATTGTTTGATTACATTCCAATTTTGTCTTCGATTTTATTTGATAAATGCCTGAAATAAACACAAATTCAAATCTGAAACGCGTAAGATTTCAAATCAAAATACATTTCATTCTCAACAAAAAAGTTCAATTTTCATCTAAAGAAGATTCATTTTCAATCTAAGAAAGATGAAGTCAGAAAATAAAACGTCGAATTCTCAACAAAGCCGTTCCATTTTCGAACGTAGAAAAATTATTTATCAACAAAACAATTGCATTTACAATCAAATATTTAGACTTTAAAGAAAGAGGATAAACGTTCATTAAAGAAGTTGAATTTCCAAAAAAATAATAATATTTTCAACAAAAGAATTGAATTTTGAACAAAATAAATAAATTTCAAAGAAAACAGTGGAATTTTCAACTTAAAGTATGAATGTTCAACAAGAAGAAAATAATGTTGTATTATAGAAGTTCAACTTTCCATCCAGTAGTTTAATTTTCAATAAAAAAATAATAATTCTGGAAGAAAAATATAATAGTTCATATTTTAACCAAGAAAATATTTTAATTCTGAATCAAAAACAGTTGAATTCAACCAAAAAAGATTAATTTTTCACCAAATGGTTGCATTTTTTCACAAAAAGATCAATTTGCTAATAAAGGGGAAGAATTTTCAAATAGAAAGACGTGTTTTTAAAAAAAGAGTTGAATTTCCAGCCAAAAAAGATTTTCGATAAAGAAAAAAATTTTTTTTACGCAAATTGTTTACTTTTCAAATCAGAGAGGCAAATTCTCTAGATAAAAGTTTAATTTTTAACTCAAAAATATAAATTTCTAACAATAATATTTATTTTTAACCAAATAGTAAAGTTTTCTACGAAAATTATAGAATTTTTAACCCAACAGTCGAGTATTTAAACCAAATATGTAGTTAAATTATTTCAAACTAGAGGGAATATATTTTTCAACAGAGATTAAATTTAAATTGAAGTAAAAAATGGATTTTCACAAGAATACAAATTTTTTAAAAGAAAATAGTTAAATTTTCAACCAAAGAGGTGAATTTTTAATAAAAATGGTACATCTGCAACACAAAAATGAATTCGAAAGAATTATTTCCACTTTCAACTAATTTCTATTTTCAACTAATAAAATTAATTTTGAGCCAAATTGTCAAAATTTTAGCCAAGTAGTTGAATTTTTAATGAAGAAGATTAATTTTTCACACAAAAATACGAATTCAAAACAAAATACATTAATTTTCAACCAAATTTTTGAATTTTCAACTAATAATGATCTATTTTTGACCAGTAATAGGATCGATAAATATTCAGTTGAAATAATTAACTTTTATCTGAAAAAGAAAAAATTGTCAACAAAATAGTTAAATCTTCAATCAATAAAATGAATATCTAAAAAAGCGGTTTAACTTTTACCCAAGTAGTTGGGTTTTCAAACAATAGTTTTTCCACCAAAACTAGAAAAAATAAATTTTAAGTTCGAAAAATTACTTTTCAACCAAAAAAAGAAATAAAAAAATGAATTTAAGCGAAATAGTTCAATTTTCAACGAATGAAATGTATTTCTTACAAAGTAGTTTAAAGTTCAACCAATTACTCGAATTTTCAAACCAAAAATAAATACTTAATTAAAAATGTAATAGTTGAATTTTCAACTGAAAAATATCAGTTTTCTGGAACAAATAGATTTGTTAAGTTTTCATGACAATAAAATTAATTTTCAACTCAAAGAAACGAATTCTCAGCAAAATAGTTACATCTTCAAACAAATGGTGGAATTTTTAGTCTAAAGAGATGCATTCTGAATTAAAAATTATATGAAAAACAATTATCTTCCAACGAAAAATATTTGGTTTTTCTTATTGGGTTCTATTAATTCAATTCGCATCCAAGTGAAAAAATAAGGAAAAAAAGAAATTTTTTGAAAACAGTGAAAATTGTGGAAATCGCCCCATTTGTCATCATTTAATTAGGGAATTGGAGAGAATCTCAGTAGAACAACTGGGCTAGTAGGTTCTAGGCAGCACCCTTTTAGGCACAGTTAAGTATTTTTATTCTCTGTGAGAAGAAAAACTATGTACAGCCCTAATCTTGTATTTGAGCCAGACTTCAGTTTGTTCCTAATTAAGATAAAAGGACCGAGAAGTTCTAGTCAGGAACTGGTCGGGCCTTAGACAGCATATCCCAGATGATCACCAGAAGTTTGTGTGACACAAATGGATGCAAGCAGCGATTTTCAATAAACAAAATATAAACATCTAAAATGATATATCCAAATTTGGTGTGTTTTTAAATATTTTCTCATTTATTTCGTTGTTTACAAATCAATTTCCACATATATTTATATTAAAGTCGGATACTGAATAGGCGGTGGGAAGGTACTTCCATTAGGACCTTATTAGAATCTCTAGACAGAGCCCGGCTCAAGCAGAGTTACATGAATAGTCAGCTCCTCTCTATTTTTCCCGATCAGCGCCCGATCAGAAATGGGGAAAACTATTCGGGGCCCTTGCAAATCCCGGTCGTGATTTTTTCCAGGACAATGAATGCTTTACTTGTAAAATAAAATCACTAATTTTTATTTTTTTCAAGCCTTTCAAAAAACTGTTATTCACATACGCAATTTCACAAAATCAGTCACCCCTCCCCCCCTTGAAATGTAACACAGTTTCTGAACGGCCCTCAAGGAAAAAAAGCCCAAAAATAATGCCCTGGAATCATAAGGCCCAAATATTTTCTAAGATTGATTTTTCCAGCGGATAACAAAAATGTAAATAAGACGATAAAAAGTTGCTGGAAAGCTATTTTTTCTTTGTAGGTGTACAAAGGTAATTGATTTGAAAGGATATTCAACAGCTCTCGGTGAAGGTTACACTGGTGCATTCACAAAGGTTCAACTTTATAGTATGAGGCCACTGAACTTGTAAAACCAGATAGTCATACTATGTCAATGCGACCTCATTCAGCCAAGTGTCGAAAGGAAGGTTTTCCGAGATTTAATGAAAAAGTATATAATATTGTTACTTATAATTACAGGCTTCCCGTTGGACGCAATTGGAAGGTGAATTACCCCTGATTATATCGGATTACCTTGTATTACCTTTATATACAGAATTACTCTAGATTACCTAAGAATACTTCGCTTAAACTTAAATCAAGCGAATATTTAACCAAAAAAATGACTTTGCAACAAGATTTTGAATTTTCAAGAAAATTGATAAACTTTCAACTATATAGTAGGGTTTTCAACCAATAGGATGCACTTTTAATCAAGGAGATTAATTTCCTACCAGAAAAGATAAATTGTTAAAAAATACATAAATTTTCAAGCAAAAATTTAAATTTGTTATCAAAAAAACAAAATTTCAACAAAATAAGTTAATTTTTAACTAAGAAAGACTTTGCACTAAAAACGGAACATTTACATTTTCAGCTGAAAAAATTAAATTTTCAGTTAAAAAAATTAATTTAAAGAAATAAATTCTCATCCAAAGAAATTATTAATCTACCAGAATAGTTGAATTTGTAGCCCAAAAAGACAAATTTTTAACAAAACAGTTGAATTTTCAACCAAAAGATGATAAATTTTTAACCAAAAATGGAACACCTGCAAAAAAAAGGACTTTTCAACGAAGTATTTCCACTTTCAACCAAGAAGTTGAATTTTCAACAAAGAATACTTATTTTCTATCAAAAAATATTGAAATCCACATTTTTTCATGGGAAATGAAATAGTTGAATTTTTAGTTAAAAAACTTAATTTTGAAGAAGAAAAAATGAATTTTTTACCGTGAAATTCATTTTCTACCTAAATGGTTGAATTTTCAATTAATGAAGACGAATTTTCTACAAAAGAGTTGAATTTTCAACAAAGAACATGACTTTTCAAACAATTAATTTGATTGATCATTATTAATAACTGATTTTCGACCGAAAAGACGAATTTTTAATAAAATACATGAACTTTCATCTAAGAAATATCAATAATTATTGAACTGATGACGGCTGGCTTCTTTCCAACCAGAAGAAAGTAGTGTAGAGTAAAAATGAAAATTTGAGACATTTTCAAAATTTCGGATCTATAAAAGATGATCAAAAATGGTATTTTCTATACTTCTCAACAAAAGGGACCTAAATTTCGTGAAAGAATCTTGCTGACAGCTACAAAGCACGTGCTGGCATTAAAGTTAAAAATGTTGAAAAAATTGAAGATGGCGGCTTGACAAGATGAGCGAATTTTGTTTGCAAAAATCATAAAATAGCCAGTGAGAGCTGAAACTTGAAACAAAAAATATAAGATAGATGGACGGTTAAATTTGAAAAAATTTATAATTTCTCCATTTTTCAACAGCAGCCTCTCAAACTTATCAACATAAGCTTTGTTTTTAGAAATTGTGCAGTAGTGCGCTACATTCGAAATTTTGAAGAAATTCAAGATAGTGGTTTTAACCAGGGCCGGCGCAACCAATATTTTGCATGTCTGGAGTTTGTAAAGGGAGGGGGGGGGGGGATTTTCTTTAGTTTTTGTTTTTTTAGCGATAAATTTATTCTTCGTACATTATTTCTGCAGATAAATGCGTCTATAATTTTATTCAAATGAATGAATTTTCAACTAAAAATATAGCAGATGAATTTTCATTTAAAAAGAAAACAAATTGTTTAAAAATAGGTCAGTTTTCATACAGGAAAGATTCCAGTTGACTTTTCAAGATCAAAATATGAATTTTTTAACAAAAAATAAGTTTCTACGAACAAAATTGAACTTTTCATCCAAAAAGACGAATTTCTTCAACCAAAAGGGATGAATTTTTAACGAAATAGTTCAATTCTCTACCAAATAGTTCAATTTTTATCCAAGAAACATGAAATTTGTACTAAAACAGATGAATTTTTGATAAAAAAAAAAAAATTGAAAAAAATAGTTGAATTTTCACCCAGAGAAGATTTTTGTTCCCTTTTCAACACAAAAATATTAAAAACCAAAAAGTAAATTTTCTACAAAACAGTTAACTTTTCAACAAAACAGCAGAATTTTCACCCAAAAAATTTGATTTTTCAACGACATGGTTGAATTTTAAACCAAACAGTTGCATTTTCATCCGAGAAATATGTAATTCATGCTAAAGCAGGTGAATTTCGAAATCAGACAGACAAATTATCAAAAAAGAGTTGAATTTTCAACCGAACAGTTGCATTTGTTATTCAAGAAATATGAAATATTTCTTTTAAAATAGATGAATAAAAAAAAACTTCAGTAAAATAGTTAGATTTTCATCCAAAGAAGATTCCAATTCACTTTCCAACACCAAAATAAGAATTGTAAACTATAAGTTAATTTTCTGCTAAATGGTCGAATTTTTAACCAAAAAGTATGACTTTTCAACAAGCTTATTAAATTTTCAACCAAACAGTTGAATTTTCATCCAAAAGGATTTACGTAAACTTTTCTACAGAAAAATACAAATTTTGAACAAAAACTAAATCTTTTAGGAAATAGTTGAATTTTCAACAAAACAGTTGCATTTTTGTCCAATAATATATTTCAGTTGACTAATAAGCAACAAAAAATAAATTTTTTACAACAGGTTAACATTATATTAAAAAAGTTGAATTTTTTACCCAAAAAGAAGAATTTTTAACAAAACAGTTGAATATGCAAAAAAGTGATGTCATTTAAGGAAAATTGTCAAATTTTGAACAAAATTGAGCGACAACTCGCGAACAATAAATTCAAGACTCTAAACATCAAATGTTTACAAGTCCAAGGTAAACGACCCATGCAAACTTGGAAATTAAAATTCTTCATCAAAGTTCAGGTACTTAGTAAACCCAGACAAGAGATATATTTTTGAAGCAAGAGTAAATTGTTTTTTTTTTCATCTTTCCGTCAAGTTTTCCATGTATGGAATTTCCATGCTTGGAAATTAACGTGTCTGGAGTTCTCCATGGCATGCATGCTGGCTGCGCCGCCCCTGGGTTTAACTAAAATTGTCAATTTCAAGAATATATGCACTTTTATCGTAAAACTTCACCCAGGTTAAAAACAATTCGCAAATTATTATCCACTATGAATACGATATCAATTTTTCAGAAAAATTAGTACAAACGTCGCTGGTGTATAGTCATATTGGATTTTTTCAAAATTTTGGCTGTCGTCAACTACTGGATATTTTATTAGAGAAAATTTGTTTAACTTTCAAAGTTTAGGAAGCCTCCATGGAAAATTGATGAAATTAATCATCCTTCTTAAATTCCAACCAGCCGCCATTTTTGATTTTTAAAAGTTTTGGTTGTAAATGACTATTGCATAGTTTTTGCATATAAACTTGCTGATATTCTCAGATTTGAAACGTCTCCTTTGAAAAATGGTGAACTGAATTATTTTTCTTCAATTTGAACTAGCCGCCATCTTGCATTCCCTCAAAATCACTTTCTTTGTAGCCAGGAATTTTTTTCGGGGGGTGCGCTTCCGGTGGCGAACTTAGGGAAGAGGGCAAAAAAGAGTATCCGTGCAATAAAATGTCTTAATATTGGAGTTAACAAACATAATTGTTTAAACAATTTATTATTGTTTTTAACAAACATGCTATGTAAATGCGGTTATATTCTGAAATTTCTCACTTTTATTCAACTTTTCATTTATAGCGAGGCAATAATAATAAGAATTTATCACAAATAATTGTTCAAACAAATTATTATTGTTTATAATTATCCTCTTATATATTAAAGCTAGGTATTTGCGTTTTTTTCTGAAAATTTTGAACTTTTTTTTCAATTTTCCACTTGGAGTGAGGAAATAATTAATCAAATTCAACAAACATACTTGTTTCATTGAATCCCACTCAAATCCGTAAAATAATCATTTTGCCCATAGAATCGCCCACAAGGGCCCTTTTCATGCACACGTCCACAAATCATAATAATTAATATTGATTTAAGCAAAAAGGCTTTCAAGGAAAGTTTCTATTTAATACAATGATTTATATCGAAAATTTGAAGAATATTTCAAATATCTATTTCATTTCACAAAAATTTAATCACAAAAAAGAAAGAGATTGTTTAAGATATGGTTCTCTCTATTATTTATGTATGTTCATAAATAAAAATACAAAGCGAAGTAAAAAATTTAAGAAAAATCCGCAACTTTCTAATTATCCAGAAGAAGGCAGTTATAAGCAATAATAAACTGTTAATCAATTTTTTTTAACTTGCATTCGTCATTACCTCACAAAGTGAAAAGTTGACAAACAGTGGAAAATTTTAGGAAAAAATCTGCAACTATATAGCCTTGCTATAGGAAAAGATGCTATAAACATTAATTTGTTTAATAAATTATATTGATTAAATTTCACTAATTATTAAGTCACTCTAAGCGAAGAGTGAACAAAAATGGGGCAAACTTCTGGCATTATTGAAAGAGTATATTATGAAAAATAATGGTTAATTGCTTAAACGATTATGTTTGTATACTAGAATTAATTAGTTCCTCACTCTAATTGAAAATTTGATAAAAAATTGGAAAATTTGAGAAAAAACTGCAACTTTCTAGCATTATTCTGAGAGAATATTATTATAAATAATAATTCATTTGAAAAATTATTACTGTTAAATTTAATTGATTATTGCCTCGCCCTATTCAAAAAGTTGGAAAAAAGTTAAAAATTTCGGAAAACCGCGACTTTTTAAATCTTCTATGAGAGAAAATTATGATAAACAATTTGTGTGTGAAAAAACCGCAAAACAATTATAATTAGCGCCAGAAACTCGTGAAACCCAATTTTTTACTTATGAGGTTTTTTGGTACGTTATAGAACAGACTTATGGAGGCGATATTTAAAAAATAAGTTTTTATTTGTATTCTGTATAGCTAATTATGAGAAGAAATGTTGAGTTTTAACTCGATTCACCTAATATTGACGATTGTGAATAAAATTTGCAAAAACGTATTTTTTTTCTCATGGGAGATACGTGTTGAGCTTCATGGGGCTTGCGGAATCTCTAAATATAATTTTTTTTAAACAAATGGGAGGGGGGGGGGTGGAATCGAAAAAAAACTCTGGGTCATATGCATGTGAATTTGAGAAAAAAAAAATCCAATTCATTCCGAGACTTATGAATTTATAATCCTCTCACGAATTTCTACCTTTCAGGTACTTGTTCTGGATTAGGACAAAGCGATACTTATAATTACATCTTTGGTATCTATTTGGTATATTTTTCGTTTAAAAAAAAGTCTACGGACTTCAATTTTGCCCCGATTTAAAATTTTTTCGTGTAATTTAAGAGCACTAAATTTCAAAGAGCACGTTGGTCATAGATTTTTGAATTTGTTTATTTATTATATGCTTACTCAAAGTATGAGGAACTCGACATTTTTCACATAATCATTATTAACTCTTCAACAACGGTTTGCATATAATGAGAATCATCTTGTATCAACTTAAGAGTACTCCCAAAATACAAATAATTTGATTATTGTATGTTTTGATTATTATAAATAAATTAAATGAACAAATAGCCAAATATCGTATAATTGTGGTTGTAAAACATTTGTTCTCAGCTGAAAATGCTTTGAATTATTGTGAGAGTGATTATTAGTCAGAATATCGATAAATTATTGACAATTAGAATTGTTATAAACAATTTTTTACACAAATTTTCAATTGCGGTTTTCCTTTTATTATCTGAATTGATACAGATATTCTCGAAAATAATATATGTCCAATTATATTTGTAAAAATACAACAATTGTTGATTTTTTAAGCAAACAAAATAAATAAATATAAAGCTTTCGCACTTTGGCTTGGAAAATAATTTTTTGCACCAAAATTGCTTTACATTTTTGTGAGAGAGATTTGCAGTCACTATTTCTATGTGAAATTAACGATGAGCAATTGTTATTATTTTGTAATATTTGAAATTAAACTATAAAAATTGCATATTGTTAAGTTTACATAGAAATATAGACTGCAAATCTCTCTAACCGAAATAGAAAACCAGTTACAGCGGAAAAAAATTATTTTCCAGGCCAAAGTGTCAAAGCTTCATGTTTATTTCTTTCATTTGTTAACAAGATTAACAATTGTTGCAATTCAACAAATATAATTGAACCTATGTTATTTTCAAAAATATCTGCATCAATTCAGACGATGAAGGAAAATCCGAAATTGAAAAAACAATAATTCCAACATCTTCCACAAAATGGTTTATAAATATTATAATTGTTAACGTTTTATGGAAATTGTTATTGACGATCACTCTCACAATAATTTGAAGTATTTCCAGATGAGAACAAATTTGTTTCAACAAAAATTACAATATTTTTTAAATATATGAAAATTTTGTGATATTTGAAATTAAATGATAACAATAAATAATAACCATTGCTTATTGTTAATTTTACATAGGAATAGTAACTGTAAATCTCTCTCACACCAATTTTAAGCAGTTTTGGTTATTTCATTTGTTTAAAAAATCAGCAATTGTTGTATTTATACAAATATCATTGAACATTTATTATTTTTGAGAATATCTGCATCAATTCAGAGGATAAGAGGAAAATCGCAATTGAAAAAACCACAAATTCAAAATTTGTGCGAAAAATTGTTTATGACAATTCTAATTGTTGACAATTAATGGATATTCTGAATAATAATCACTCTTACAATAATTTAAAGCATTCTTAGCTAAGAACAAATGTCTTTCAACCACAATTACGATATTTGGCTATTTGTTAATTTAATTTGTTTTTAATAATTGAAACATACAAAAATCGAATTATTTGTATTTTGGGAGTACTTTTGCGTTGATTCAAGATGATTTTCATTATATGCAAACCGTTGTTGAAGAGTAAATTTTATAATGAATAGACAAATGAAAATTCGAAAATCTATGACCAAGGTGCTGTTTGAAATTTAGAACTCTTTAATTAACAAAAAAAATCGCAAATCGGGGCAAAATTGAAGTCTGTGGAATTTCTTGAACGAAAAATAAATGCGTTTGGTACCACTGTTTGCAGCTATTAGGAATATTTTCAATATTACATTTGGTTCCCTTTTGTTAAAAAGTATAAGAAATATTACTTCTGGCCATCTTGTATGGGTGCGACGTTTTAAAAAATGCGAACATTTTTATTTTAACTCTACACACTACTATTTTTCGAGTTCAAAAGAAGGTCAAGGTCCTCGGTTTATAAAAGAATTCAATGAAAATCGAGAAAGTTATGTCGATTTCAGCATAGTGGTATAAAAAAATGAAATTTCTTAATTTTTCAGCATATAGTGTCTAAGAACGGAATGTATTCAGTTTCCTTAATTTTTAACCTCTAATAACAAAAAAAAAACTCATTATAACAATTTATAGAATGAAAGGTACGTACCAGAGGTTTGCCGAGAAAAATCAAGAAGACGCAATTTTGACCCATTTTATAGATAACTGCATTTAAAAAATTGCGAACGGATGCTGATCAAGCGGGTGTGAAAGGATTTCGAAGCGTCGCACAGTGGGCTTTTTTTTGCAAAATTTACTTTCAAAACCTAATATCTCTCGAACAAATTGACCAAAATGGATGTTCTTTGAACGAAATTGAAGATTATCAAATGCAAAATAAGGTAAAATTATAGAGAAAGGTTTTACCGAATTTTCTAACCTAGAAAATGCGGGAAAAGTCTGTCATTTTTTGACAAAAATTACAAAATTGTACTAAAATAACAAAGAAAAAAGTTTATTTTAGTGCAAGACATCATATTTTATAGACTTTTTAATGCTGAATTCAAATCTGCCAGGAAAAATAGCGTAGCGGATTTCCTTTCCGAGAAAACTGCGGTTATAAATATGAAAAATCCAACATGGAAAGACACAAGTCGGAAACATGATGGTAAGTTAACGAAGTTTATTATCATCAAGTTTCTAGGGGCGCAGAATCCAAATATGACGACAGAATTACAAAAAAAAGAATGGCGGATCCAATATGGCGGAACACAAGTTTTGAAAAATGTAGGAAAATTGTCCATATTTACGTTTTGGAGGGTTCTGAATCCAAATCTGACGTCAGAATTTCAAAATAAAAAAATGGATGATCCAATATGGAGGAACAAATGTTAGAAAAATTTAGGCAACTTCACAAAATTTTCCATATTTACGTTTTGGAGGTCGCTGAATCCAAATCTGGCATCAGAATTTCAAAATCAAAAATGGTGTATACAATATGGCGGAACAAATATTGATAAAATTCTATTTCAACAATTATTGCAGGAATCAAATTGTAGTTACAGACACGTTACATTAAATCGAAATATGTTCTAATCTCAATTGCCTATTTTCTCCAATAATCAATCTCCATCACTTGAATTTATATCATCGCTTAAATTCTCATTACTCAGGGAACTCGCATTACTTTCGTCATTCTCTTCTTCTATATTTACACTAAAAACATATTTTTTTAGATATTACGACAAAATTTTGATTTTTTAATATCGGATTTGGATTCAGAGACCTCCAAAACGTAAATATGGACAATTTGGCAAAGTTGCCTAAATTTTTCCAACTTTTGTTCTTCCATATTGGATCAGCCATTTTTTATTTTAAAATTCTGACATCAGATTTGGATTCAGAGCTCTCAAAAACGTAAATATGGAAATTCTCCTAAATTTTTCAAAACATTTGTTCCACCATATTGGATCCGCTATTCTTTATTTTCTAATTTTGACGTCAGTTTTGGATTCCGCGACCCTTAAAACCTGAAGATAATAAACTTCGTTAACTTACCATCATGTTTTCGACTTGTGTTTCTCCATATTGGAATTTTCATATTTAACCACATTTTTCTCGGAAAGGAATTACGCTACCGAGGGGTACGTAACTCCTGCAATCGGTGTACAACGTTATTGCAATCACTTTTCAATCACTTGAAATCACCGTGAAATCACTTGCAATCACAAACAACCACTTGCAATCACTCACAATCACTTGAAATCACTTACAATCACTTGCAATCACTTGCAATCACTCTGAATTAATCCTGCAATCACGTGAAATCAAGTGCAATCACTGAGCAATCACCCGAATTCACCTTGAAATCACGTGAAATCAAGATCAATCACTCTGCAATCACCTGAATTCACCCTGCATTCAAGTGCAATTATTTTGCAATCAAATACATATTCTCACAAAAAGGAAGAAATTTACGTTTTAAATTTTTACTAATCAAAATCGATTAAAAGTTTGTATATTATGCATATATATTACGAATTGTCCAAATTTAATGCAAGAAATTGCGAGGAATTAGAAAAATAAAGGCCCCGTGCAATTGTTATTATTGATTGGCCCTCGGCGTGCAGACATCTTGCCGGCTGACGTCACAACATGAAATACCTAACTGTCGCCAATCAATAATAACAATTGCACGGGAAGATACTTTATTTTTCTAATTCCTCGAAATTTCTTGCATTAAATTCGGACAATTCGTAATATATATGCATAATATACCAACTTTTAATCAATTTTCATAAGTACAAACTTAGAATGTAAATTTCTTCCTTTTCGTGAGAAAATGTAGTTGATTTCACTTGGTGGTAGGGTGAATTCAGGTGATTGCAAAGTGATTGAACTTGATTTCACGTGATTGCAAGGTGGATTCGGGTGATTGCAGAGTGCTTGCACTTGATTTCACGTGATTGCAGGGTGAATTCAGAAGATTGCAGAGTGATTGCAAGTGATTGCAAGTGATTGCAAGTGATTGTAAGTGATTGCAAGTGATTGCGAGTTATTGTATGTGATTGCAAGTAATTGTGAGTTATTGTAAGTGATTGCAAGTGGTTCTTAGTGATTGCAAGTGATTTCACGGTGATTTCAAGTGATTTCAAAGTGATTTCAATAACGTTGTACTCATAAACGTTATTTTTCTTGGAGGGGGGGGGGGATTAAAATGCTCTTTAAAAATTTAATTTTTGATTACTTGATGTCGAACTATATCTAATATCGTCTAGAAAGTAGATCTCAAAAATTTTCGGCGTACGATTTCAGAAATTTCGAGTTAACAAGCTTCAAGGCAACTCAAGTTCGAGTTTTTATAACATTCTGGCCCTACTAGCAGTACTTTCAAAACTGGTTACAATCGCTTTTTTGCATGCAATGATTTTAAATTGACTTATGTTCATTTGAAAAAGCTGAGAATTAAATTGAAATTACTCTTCGTTCGCCTTAAATCACCCAAAATCTCTCATAATTCACCAAGAAATAATTGCAATCACTCACAATTCACCGTGCAATGACTGCAATCGCTCTGGATTCAACGTTAAATCACTGCAATCACATGGAATTTACCGCAAAAGAACTGCAATCACTCGGATTTTACCACTAAATGACTGCTGTCACTCAAAATTGACTCTGCAATCACTGAAAATTATTGCATTCACTTGCATTCAACGGCAATCACTTGAATTCACTGCATTCACGTGCAACCACTTGGAAACACTTGCAATCACTTGCAATCACTCAAAATCACTTGAAATCACTTGCAATAACTTGCAGTCACTTGCAATCATGCAATCGGTGTACACCAAAATTCGAAGTTATGTACTCCTCGTATGCTACGCTATTTTTCCTGGCAGATTTGAATTCAGCTTTAAAAAATCTATAAAATATGATGTCTTGCACTAAACGAAACTTTTTTCTTTGTAGTTTTAGTACAGTTTTGTAATTTTTGTCAAAAAATGACGGACTTTTCCCCTATTTTCTAGGTTAGAAAATTCGGTAAAACTTTTCTCTATAATTTTCCCTGATTGTGCACTTAATAAGCTTTAATCTCGTTTGAAGAACATCCATTTTGGTCAATTTGGTCGAGAGATATTAGGTTTTGGAAGTGAATTGTGCAAAAAAGCCCACTGTGCGTCGCATCTGTAGCTCCCTGGTAGAGCGCTCAGCTGATAGCCGCTAGGTTGTGCGTTCGATTCTCGCTATCCGTACTTTTTTTATTTAACAAAAGGCTTTTTTTTTTACCAGTGGGTGCAAGGACTCATTTCATAGATATTTACTAACAAGAATCAGAAGTGTCTTGAAAGTGTATTTTCACGTTTTATTTTGCACGCGAAGCTTGATATGTCGGAAACGGAAGATGAATCTCTTCACAGAGACTTATCGAAATTGCTATTGAAAAATATGCTTCTTTATTTTGAGCAGCTTTTGGTTGATGGTGGTCTTGTCGCACCAGAATCTTCTACAGTTATTTCAGAAAAATAACAAAAAAAATTTGGAAAACATTTAAATTTTGTATTTATTCTTGAATTTTTCGTTTGAAATACTTGGTTCCTACTTTAATTTAAAACCATAAATACTAGAAACTATTGGAGAGTAAAGAATTTTACAATTAATAAAATGCACAATTGTCCAAACGAGTGATAATAAAAATACGATAAACAGAGTTTTTATTGAAAATGAGGAATGAATAATCACAAAAAAGCGTACCTAATACGAAAACAATATTCCTTAATTTTTCTAATTTTTGATGCAGTAATAACAAAAAACCAATACTCTTATGTAGAAAATTTTACTTCTGAATGCAGTATACTCAGCTAGAAAATCAAATCCCCTTTTTGTTATTTTTCAAATAAAAAAATCACAGGAAGACAGGACATTTTATTTTTTAATGCACATCTACATGCCAAGACAATCAATTTGAACCATACCTGAAAAATATCGGACTGTAAATGAAAGTGCCAGTCTTATAGTGGTATAAAGCACGACATTTCCTAATTTGTAATATGTTCCAACAAATGATGAAAAAAAAAGGATAATTTGAAATAGCATCTTTTATTTTTTAGCCTTCATCTACATGCCAAAGGCTTTAATTCGAGCCATCTTCGTGGAAGGTCTATTTAAAAGAAAATATTCCAGCATAGTGGTATAAAAAACAGAATGTTTCTATTTTTAAATCTGTGATAACCAAAAAACATAAGTATTATATAACCAATTTTATTTTTGTATGCACGTCGACATGTCAAAACCATCAATTGAGTTATCAGCTACGCAAATGAGAGTTAAATAGCATTAAATAAATAGATTGAGATTATAATATTTCAAATGATTGAAAAATTCAAGAGAGGCTTCCTTCTTCCAATTCCTCAAGATTTGCAAATCGGCGTGGGAATGAACGATTTATGAATTTTTCTGTTAGAAACGTTATTGAAGCGAGACTAAGGCCTGCGAGCAGTAAAAAGATAGCTGGACTGATTTCTTGAAATTTCACTGGAGCTGGGAGTGAACTGTGACCAGGTGGACAATTAGGTTTTCTATGATGCCAGATTGTTCGATGACGTTTTGTTATACCACTTGTTACAATTTGTCTCAGGCTGAATTAGGTCAAAATAAAAAAAGAGAGTTTCAATTATATTTCTACTTATTTATGAAATATTGATAAGGGTGGTCCAAGAAAGGCTTTATTTCTAGAGTTTCTTTTGTTGGATAGGATAGTACATTATAGGATCGTATATGATAGGACAGGATAGGATCGGATAGGATAGGATCAGATATGATGGTTTAGGATAGGACAGGACATGATATAATAAGATATGATAGGATAGTGCATGATACGATTAGGTAGGATCAGATAGGATCGTATAAGCCGTAATAGGAAAGGATCGGATAGAATATGATAGGCTTTGATAGAATAAGGTAGGGTAGGATATGATATTATAGGATAGGATCAAAAAATGTAGAATATCGTAGGATCGGAAAGAATAGTATGGGATATGATAGGATAGAATATGGTAATATGCACTGTTAGAAAAATCTCTACTAAATTTAGCATACATGTAATGGAAGCAAAAATGCACAACATGAAATTAAATTTAGTATACCAGCGTACAGTAAATTTAGTATATTTATACAGAATTTAGTACACGCGTATACTAAATTTCATATACGTGTATACTAAATTCAGTAAGAATATACTAAATTTACTGTACGCTGGTATACTAAATTTAATTTCAGGTTATGCATTCTTGCTTTCATTACATGTATACTAAATTAAGTAGAGATTTTTCTAACAGAGTAGGATATGATATGATAATATAGGATATTATACAATGTGATCAGATTGGACTATAAAGGATAATATGTTGTATAATAGGATAGGATCGGATATAATATTATAGGATCAGATAGAGTAGGATAGGGTAGGATATGGTAGGATGGGATCGAACAAGATATAACATCATAGAATCGGATAGAATAGTGTAGAATATGATAGGCTAGATTAGGGTAATATTATATGATAAGATAGGATATTATATGATCTGTACAGATAGGATCAGATGAAATATAATAGGATCGGATATAATAGGATAGGGTAGGATTGTATATGATATGATATGATCAGATAGGATCGGAAGAGATAGAATATAATCGATTTTATGATCAAACTACGACAATTTATAAATTTTTCTGGCAAATAAGAATATGTTAAACATTTTAAGTAAGCTACGTAAACCTATTTATGTAAGCTTATGTAGCCCACTGTAATTTTTTTTAAATGGCTTCTCTAAAAACTGTTCCTTTTGATGTCCGAATGTCCTCTGAATTTTGGCAGAATTTAAAAAATATTCTTAGGAAGCTCGAGCCAATTTTTGCGAAAAATTTATTTTCTTATTTCAATTGCTATTGTTAATAGATTGCTTTTTATGGATTACTGTCACTGTCTTATTAATAGTAAAATTCATTACGCATATTTTTGATGGAATTGAACAAAAATTATGCAGAGGGTCTCGCAAACCCATTGTTGAAAAATTGCTTATTTTATTGTAATTTCCGTTGTTAATGGATTCTTCCACGTTAGCATACATGCAATATATTCTTCTGCGTGCCTAAGTGAAATAATCCGTTAGGAGTGACAAATAAAGTAAAATAGATTACTTTTTGAAAAAATGGGCTCATTGAGAGACTCGTAAATTTTATATTTTTTTTGCCAAAATTCAGAGGACATTTTGACACCAAAAGTAGATAAATCAAAATTGCAGGGGAGCCATTTCAGAGAAAAGCATTTTTGGACCACCCTAATATTTATATTATATATTATTTGAAAAAATAAATAAAAAAGGATATTATTACCCATAAGTAACCATTTTCTTAAAAGGTGAATGTTTGCTAGTGACTAAGCCAAGATCCGAAGGATCATAAGCTGCAATTTCCACAAGGTCACATATCTCATTATCTGCAAATGTTTCCTGGAATAATTACATTTTTCCAATCAATTCGACCAAAGGAATCAAAACTTTTGGTCGTAAATCTTAGGAAGTCGTGTTTTAAATGTAAGTACCTCTATAATTCTGTAAGCGGTAGCAACATCAACAAGAAATGCAAAATCGCCTTTTTGCATTCTACGAATTCCTTCCGTGCCGTTAAAAAAGGTGGTCTTCCCTTTTTTTGTGTTCTGTTGCACTCTTTTTTTTAAAGCTCTACACCTGTCATCTGGAGGTGTCTGTACATTGAATTAATATTTACAATAATGTAGACATAATATTGAAAAATTAAACAAAAACAGGAAAAGATGAATTGTCTGATAAACTCACTCTCAAAAAGTTGTGATTATACCCAACATCTTCAATACCAACTTCCATATTGGTAGCTAGCAAATCGTGTACAGTATTGATGAAGCGAGGTGATTCTGCAAGAAGGGAGCCGACAATACTAGCTGAGTAGAATTGATAAGTTAGAAGGCCCCAAACGAATAAAGAAAGGAAAAAAATGCGACTAGAACAGAAACGAGGAACTTCACATGATCCTGGAAAAATCTTTTTTAATTAATAAAATATTTGTCAGAAAAATAATTAATTAGGAAGAGTTTAAATTTACGAACCCTGCTGAGTCAGGGCTGCCCATACAATAAATGCTGTCCCTAAGTTGGGAGTGGAACTCAAACTTCTCATTTTAGATTGAGACTCAATTTTATTTTCTATTTTCAGCATACACAATAATACTGTCCAATAAAGTATGCCAAAAATCGCAATTGCCCACCATACTTCTTTTGCGAAAGGTTTCAGAAACACATTGTGTATAGCATTTCTCTGAGGATGGCGAAACATAATGACTGGCCTGTATGAAAAACAACCAAACAGACTTTTATACAGAATACTTGTTTTTGTGATTTACATTGTTTTCATAAAATCTAATTTTGTTTCTGTTTACCTGGCAAAATAAGTTTGAACTGTCCATTCACAAACGTCTATTCTTTCCAGGCTGTAAAGAAAAGGTGCTGCACTAACATCCACAATTCCATTCATCATGTCTCCTAATATTCCATTAAAAGTTCCATTTACTATGTATCCCCATGTCTTTGCTTTGGTCATGTTGATACTGAAAATATTTGATTAGATTTATATATTTGTCAAGCATTTTCATAATTACCCGTGCAGAAATTGCCCAATTTGGTCCCGATTTCCGATGTGGCCCCGATCGGGTTTGCCACATTGTGACTGTCGCATGGCTACTCTTGTGGTTCGGGTCGGAACCACATATCGAGAAAATACCAGTTGTAAATTGCAGCGCCATCTGCTGTGCCGACCGCCTGATATATCTGATGTTTTATTTTATATTTTCCACAATACGGCTCGGTTTTGAGTGCAATGTGATTTCAAAATTGATTAAAATGCCAAAAACAAAAAGTACCTTACGGGTACGGAAATATAGGTCAATTGCTGTCATTCCCTAGTGCGCAATGAGGATGAAGGTAAGTAGATTTATTAAAATCGGTCGAGAAAACCTAACCTCAAAATAAATTGAGAATAATAAGTTAAGAAAACTATATAAACATTAATTTAAAAGTAGGAACGTTAGCAGAGGTTATGTTTGTGATTCCACAAACTCTTCCTTTAGATTGTTTGGAAAATAAGGCAACTTTGTACAAGGGTAGACAGCAAAGCCACGTGTAGCCATGTGATTCATTCGCTTAAGTTTACGTTAATTAATTATGCTAATAATTCTAGTACAACCTGCTACACAAAAATAAGTTTACAATGAACCTATGAGCAAAATAAACCTTTCAACGACAGTGAAACGTTCGTGTAAGTACGTCTTAATTGGTACTTTATCTCTTTCAAATTTCCGACAGTGCAATCGAGAAACTTCACTTAATTTGAACAAATTTTTGTTTTGCTTGTTGCACAAATAACGCTTGGATATTTAACCGATCCAACATTCTTCAGTATGCTATTATTGTGATAATTGAGACAATTTCTATCTACAACATTAGTGTATTGCAAAGGTACGGATAGTTGCTTTAGAATTTTCAGTGTCATAACCTCACTTTGCTAGTCTTTGTTGCATGAACAGGACTACAAAATGTTGAACACCTGTTTAATTTATATTAAGTTGGACTGAAAAATATGAAAAATGTTCTGTTTTGATTTTCTAATATTTTTTAATAAAGTATAAAGTTCTCAATTTATTGTTTATTCATTACTGCAAGAAAATTTAAATAATAGTATGGCTAAACATAAAAAAATAAAAGGGCGCTACTCTGGGCCAGATCCGACCGTCCTTATGGATGCCCAGTCTGGCCCTGATCAGGCTAGGCGTTTCATTTCGAATCTGGCGCTGGAAGGATTGCCCGACTGGGCCCACATTCTGCCACATCTGGGCCCGACCCGCGCCACGCCGAAATTTCTGCACGGATAAACGGAGGCTTGAATCCTATCTAAAAAAAGTTGTGTAGCGATACGAAACAAAAATTTCGCAATCATTGTTGTTGAAAATCTGATTGGCTTTCTATTACTTGAACTTGTTTTATATATATTTGAATTGAAAATTGTGCTTATGAATGTTCTTGAGGTACAATTGAAACTCTTAAATTATCTAATAAATTATTGTGAATATTATAGATATTTTATGTAAGTGCTTTTCATTGTTTTTAAAAAGAAATTTAATAGGAAATCATAGAGTTTCGAGCATGACTAAAAATTTCTAAAAAGGTAAGGCTGTGTTAGTTTCTTTTAACCGGAATTTAGAATTTTTGAATGAAAATGATCATGGAGATTCCCAATTAATAACAATTGCTTCCTGACAGAGGATGGTTTGTAATGAGCTAAATTTTAATATCTACTTTTTTTTGGACATATTTCGATATAATTCGACCACAGGGGCTCGAAAATATAATGTTTTAAAGTGTCCATGCGTGTGTGTAACTTTCTTCTGTTCATCATATCTTGCAAAATAAAAGAGATATGATCAGGAAATTTGGAGAAATTGTGGTTCTGATTGATATCCGGGTTTGATAGGATTTTGAGCTCAATCGGCGATTTAGAAATTTTTTTTTCATTTAGAGATTTAAAAAAAAATTGAACTTGTTTATTATAGGAAAAACTTTTTTGATATTCAAAATACAACAATAGGATGTGTAGCATATTTGTTCGCGTCTTCGAGACGCATCGATCAACCTAATATTGAAACTTTTATAACTTCCCCGTGCCGATATATGAATTTAAAAAAAAAATGTTCATTCTTTTTATATGAAAAAAACTTGTTTGATATTTGAAGAAAAATAATTACTACATGTCGTGTATTTGTTCGCGTCTTCAAGATGCACCGATCTACCTATTGTTAAACCTTCTACTACCCACCAGTACCGATTTATGAAGTTTCAAGAAAATAGTTTATTCTCTTTATACGAGTAAAACTTTTTTGATATTCAAAATACAACAATACTATATATAGTGCAATTGTTAGCATCTTCGAGACGCATCGACCGACCAATTGTTGAACCTGTTATGACGCACCAGTACCAAGTTACGAAGTTTAAAAAAAAACGGGTGTATTCTGTTTACATGAGAAAAACTTTGACTCATATTAATAAAATACTATAGTACTGTATCTAACATGCTTGTTCGCATCTTCGAGATACATCGAATGATCTATTGACAAACCTTTTGTGACCTATCATGATCTAGAACTACCAATTTATAAATTAATAAAATACATTGTTTATTTTCACATGAGAAAAACTTGTTAAATATTGAGAATAGAACAGTAATTTATATGATATATATGTTCGCGTCTTCGAGACGCTTCGATTGCCCAATTTAAGAATTTTCAATGACCTACCGTAACCTAATAATATCGTTTGAAACTTAAAAAGAAATTATTTACCTTGTTTATAAGCGGATTTTCATTAATATAGGGAATATAACATTACTGTATTTGATGTAATTGTTTGCGTCTTCGAGATGCGTGCATTGATCTATTGGCTAACTGTCAATGACCATTCTTGATGAATCAATAGCGATTTAAAAATTTTTTGAAAAAAGTTACAGTGTTTCCATATAGAAAACTTTTTTTTTTTAATTTGAAATATAACAATACCGTGAGTTAGAAAGTTGCTCATTGTAACAAAACACATCGATTGAAATTTTGATGGTCTCTCTCATTTTATAAAAATAAGATTTTCGGTAAGATAGAAACATAGGTTTGGAAAATATTGAAAGTATCCATTTATTTTCTTTTGTTGAAGAGAATCCTTCATCTATGTGAAGAAGGAAATTTATTTAATACTTAATAATATCCGGTTTTACACCGGAAATTAGTAATTTCAATGAAACATCAAATTTTTAAAGATTAGTATTTGTTCACAATTTACGTATTTCGGTTTTGTTAGCGTTTTACATCACAAATGCCTATTTTCAAATAGAAATCATGATAATATGAACGAGATTCAGAATCTTGTAACAATTTTTGGTTTTGTATTTTCAATTTAAAAACATTTATCATTTGAACATTTAAAAAAGGACTCATAACGTTTCTAGAAGTTTAGGTTAGGTTGGCGCTGGAATCCGGAAATTGGTATTTCAAGTGAAAAAATCATTAAATTTCAATGAAGATTGAAATGTTTTTATCAATTGTAGGCTAAGCTAGCAGTTTTCTCCGGAAGTATTGTTATAGATCTTAAATAACATTTTCAATTTCGGAACAATCATTCAATTTCAAAGAACATTCACAATTTGGAACAATTTTTTGTCATTTTACTTTAGTCTTTTTTGTCGAAAATTGGTATTAGTTATAAAGAAGCTAAGATTTTTTAAATTACCATTATTATTCAGATTATTATTCAGAGTCATAAAATTCCGATTTTTAAACAAAAAAATGATTTTTGTTTGAAATAATAGATCGTGCAAGCTTGAAAAATATCGGATTGTTCAGTATTTTAGCTCAGAAATATAAATTTTTATCATAAAATCATTAGATTTCAAAGAAAATTAAATTTTTTTAAACAATTTTAGGTAACGTTGTTATTTTACATCGAAAATTGGCATTTTTAAGTAATTATCACCATTATTCAACCAAGAAGTAGAATATTTTAACACTTTTGGATTATGTGTTTTCCTTCGGAAATTATTAGTATTTTTATTGACTAATGTATAAGTTTCTAATGATTTTTTTGAAATAATGAAATTTGCAAGCTTGATCAATTTAGGATTAACAATTTTGGAACAATTTTAGGTTACATTGGCGTTTCATATCGGAAATTAGCATTAGCAAACAAAAAATATTATTATTCAAACAAGATTTGGAATCTTATAAAATTCTTGAATCATGTTAGTGTTTTTTGTCGATTTTTATGAGTATTTTCAATAAAAAAATTATTAGATTTCATGAATATTCACAACTTTCCAACATCTTTAGGATATGAGGCTGTGTTTCCCCTAAAATTTGTATTTTTTAACAAAAAAAATCATTAAATTCAAATCCAATGATTATTTTTAAATAATAAAATTTACAAGCTTGAACAATTTTGGACTGTATCAGTGTTTTCGTAGGAAATTTACATTTTCGGTAAAGAATTCATGAAAATAAAAACAAGAATCCCCTTCCTTTTCTTTTCTTCTTTCTTTTGTCTCTTGAATTTTTATATAATCAGATCACAACACAAAAACATTTATAATATTTTCTTTTTTAATTTTGTCCAAAGAAAAAAAAATTTGTTTAAAGAATTTTTTTAAAAATTAGAATAGGAGCATTTCATGGTGGTTGTCCAAATTTGGTCGTTGGATTCTTGTTTTTATTTTCAGGAATTCCATACATCAACTGGAGTATTGGACGTTCAATAGGATTTTGAATTTGGTTTTAATCTAATTTAAAATTCTTAAATTTTTATTCACATTTTCATTCAAGAATCATTAGATTTCAAATAATTCAAGTTTATTAATATTTTAACAATGTAAGTTCATATTAACGTTTTGTATCGAAAATAGTTATTTTCGAACAGGAATTATTATTATTTAAACCAGATTTAAGATCTTTTAGCATTTTCTGATTGTGTTGGGGTCTTACGTTGAAAAATGAAATTGTTATTTTCAAAAATTGTATATAATAATCATCGGTAATTTAAATTAAAATAAATCTTTGTTTTTTCAAAAAAGATAAAAAAATACTATTACCATTACTTTTCTATTATTTTAGATAATAGATGCTATTGAGTAAAAAAATTTTGCAATAATATTAACTTTATATTTCAATTTAAAAATTACGTGTCTATTTTCTAGTCGAAATAAAAAAAATCGTAATGATATACTTACATAAAATAAAAAATATATATAAACGATAAAGATGATTAAAAAAAACTTTCTATCATTTTTTTAGATGCCCCATAACCCATTTTTTACCTATAACATAAAAAAATGTAATTACGTGAAATTATACATATCCTTTAATTGTTGTACCAAGGCGTAATGAAAACGACTTAAAGAATCACGATCTGGATTGACTGATGTTGTCATATAAGTTTCCAAATCCGGTATTGGTGTCGAAAAGTACTAAAAATGTATAATAAAATGCCAGATATTTTTGAAGGAATAATTAATCTAGCCATTGTTTTGCAACATATAAGTGTTATTATTACTAAAAATGATGCTTTCACTTACCGCTACAGAAAAATTGAGCGAAAGACCATGAAAATTTGCACGCCGTTTATATTTGTATTCATTCAAAGATATTTCTAATCCATTTTTTTTATTCCAAGAGCCCATGTATGTTACATTAGTTTTTCCGCCGTGACGATAGCTATGATTATAAACATCGTACATTGTATAAGAATTATTTTTACGAAGAGCTACTGTCATTTCAGTTTCAATTGTCAACGGAAGATCTTGAAGAATTTCCATAGGAATTTGGTCAGAGTTGGAAATTACCAACCAAAAATATGATTCATTAAATGGTAATTTATTTTCTGAAACAAACTGAAATCAAAGGACTATTAAGTTCTGATTTTAATGCTGAAAATTCAAAGCCAACATTCAAAAAATATTTCTAACTCTAACAAGTAGGGCAGGCTGAAACTATAACTTTTGACCAATCAAGCCTACCATTTGTCAATATTACAGTAAGCCACCACACATGGACTTTGTAATTTTCAAAATTTTTACATTCTATTTCTATAAAACAAAATTATGGTCAGTTAAAAAGGCAAAAAAAAATCTAAGTCAAAGTTTTATTTAGCAGTTTAAAAGGAAACTATTTTTTTACAAAATTAAACAAAAATCATCACCTCATACCTATATACCTATTTCACTACTTTCCAACCGAGCACGTCACGCCTACCCCGGAAGGGAAAAGGCTTAATGGTATAATAATAATAATAATAATCACTTGATCAAAAGTACCTTCCGTTGATTTTTTTTCTTCTATCATCCATTGAAATTTGAAGACCGTGATGGCTTGCTATAAAATGGACAAAAAAAGAAATACAAAATTGTACTGGATTTGAATGGTCCAAATTTAGTGTGTGTGTGCCCTACTAATAAGTGGGACGACCAAAGAATCCCGAAAAACAAAGTATTCGTAATAGAGAATTCCCCAAATTATAAAAATTCCGAACTTTAAAGAAACCGGATTCGAAAATTTCCTAACAGTTCAAAAGTTTGTCGTATTTAAAAATACCGAAATAATAAAATTTCAAAAGAAAAATGTTGTTTCATGATCATAACGTCATCCCAGGACGACTGAAAAATTCCAAAAAATAAAACTCCCGAATAATAAAATTTCCAAATGACAAAACTCCTTAATTGGAAAATTCCCAAACAGTTTATAATATTAACGAATTGGAAACTTTGTGAATAATAAAAATCCCGACAGTTTATAATATTACCCAATTTACAAATACTCGACAGAAAATTGCCGAATTATAAAATATCCGAACTAGAAAATTTCCGGATTTGAAAAATTGCATTTTTTGTAAATATTATCTGTTTATTAATAATACAATAATCAAATATTTGTATCAAAAGAATTATTTTTAATGTGTCAAATTTCTAAAATTATTGTTTGAATTTAAATTAACAATAATTGAAAAAATATTTTTCTGGATGAAATTTTTTTTCAATTATTGTTATTTTCAATTCGAAGAATAATTTTAGAAACCCTGAATATTAAAAAAAAATGTGTATGAAAATATTTGATTGTTGTATTTTTAATAAATAACATTTATAAAAAAATGGTTAATTGTTCGAATTGGGGAATTTTCTACTACGAATATTTTATATAATTCGGTAATATTATAAATTGTCGAGAATTTCATTATTTGTGAATTTTCAAGTTCGGTAATATTATGAACTATTCAAGAATTTTCTCATTTGGAAATTATATAATTTGTGACTTTTATTATTTGGGAATTTTCCAATTTAGGTATTTTCTAATTCGATCATTTTAATTCCGAGATTTTATGATTTAGGAATTTCATTATTCGGGAATTTTTTAGTTCGGTAATATTATAAACTGTTCGGGAATTTTATAATCTGTGGATTTCATTATTCGGAAATTTTTCAATTCTGGAATTTTATTTCGGAAATTTTATTGTTTATGAAATTTATTATTCGCGATTTTTCCAATTCGGGAATTTAACAGTGTCGGGAAGATACCACTGAAGAATCATGAATAAACAAATTCCTGAAATTAAAAAATTCCCGAAATTAAAGAATTCCTAAAATTAAAAAATTTCTGCAATATAAAAATCATGATTTGGACAATTCTCGGATAATAACATGCCCGAAAGTTAATAATATGAACGAATTTGAAAACTCCCGAATAATAAAATTTCCGACAGAAAATTCCGGAATAATAAAATGGGAAGTGTCTACGCGTACTGAAATTTTGGTACAAATCTGGATGTGTCTACACAAAAATACGGCTATTCATACTGAAATTTCGGTACAAAATGCCCCTTTTCCAGCTCCCCCTATTCGTACCAAAAAAACCTGGATACTTGTACCGAAATTTCGGTATACGTGGACATTGTCTATAAAATACCCAAACTAGAAAATTCCTGAATTTAAACAATTGAAAAAATTATTTTTTGTTGAATATTATTTATTTAATGAAAATAATATTTTCAAATATTTAAAAGAAAAATAGTGGAGGAAAATATATTTCTGAATGAATGGTATTTTTTCATATTTTTTCGTTACAGGCGGACGTGTTTCAAAATTTATTTTCTTATACAGTTTCTATACAATTGTTGTTATTTTAGATTCAAACAATAATTTTGAAAACTTCATAAATTAAAAAAATTTTCTTTGTTAAAAATATTTTATTTTT
Organism: Andricus quercusramuli; assembly: GCA_932178445.1. Classification (NCBI taxonomy): domain Eukaryota; kingdom Metazoa; phylum Arthropoda; class Insecta; order Hymenoptera; family Cynipidae; genus Andricus; species Andricus quercusramuli. The sequence goes on along the minus strand of CAKNXH010000664.1, from coordinate 47,730 downwards.
GTACTTTTAATGAATAAATAATATTTATTTCATTATCGGGAATTGTTCGATTTGGGAATTTCATGTTTTGACAATTTGATAGTATGAGGAATCTCATGATTCGAGAATTTTTCAATTCGGGAATTCTTCAGTGTCGGGAATTTTATTTTTTCGGGATTTTTACAATATCTGTATTTTTATTTTTTAGGATTTTTCGATCGTCCCTTTTGTTATTGGAGAAATTTCCAATTTGGTAATCTTATAAACTGCGTGAGAATTTTACTATTTTTCAACTGAAAATCCGGAATTTTTTATCCTTTGAAAATTCCATAATTTTGAGAATTTTATTATTCGTCAATTCTCGAAACGGGAATTTGAGTGTCAGGAATTTCATTTTACGGGATTTTTCAGTCCTCCCTTTTTCAATAAGGCAAATGTGAGTTTCTTAAATTTTGGGCTATTTATATATTTTTGACACTTAAAATTTTAATTAAATTTGAAATATTCAATTTTTATCTACGTTTTACGCTATTAAAGTCAAGGTTCGGACTTAAAAAGCGTGCGTAATTATTCTATCGTACCTGATTGAAAATTATTTCACTCCCTTGACAGTTAAGGTCTAGAATTATACCCAATTTGTAATAATCGATCTTTAGTGCCGAATTCATATCATGATTTTGACGAAAGTCGAGGTACAAAACTTTGATATCTGCAGCCATCATGTCCCGAAAGAAATTAAGTATTTCTGAATAAAAATCATTACACAAATGAAATTAAAATCTATTATCTGAATTTTTTATATTGTCTTTCCATTATTTCCATCATTTATAAATACCAGAGTAACTCCAGCAAGCAAAAATAACAGCTTCTTTTATATTTTTATGCTCAAAATATTTTTGACTAAAAAGGGAATTCGTCTGATCACTTATCACAAAAGAAAATATTGAAAAAATGTAAACTAAAAACAATATTTTGGTGGGACTCATAGCTTAAATTTCTTTATTATATGTTAATATGAACTATCTTTGTACTATTTTCAGAAAAAAATCTCATGCGCAATTATTCGAAATGGATAAATCTTATTCTCTTGTGAAATAGGTCGAGAATAAGATTGAATTAATATTCAATGACCATTCGTGAAACACGAACTGTAATAGAGAAAACAATGAGGTTCGTTTATAAAAAAATGATTACTATGTGGGAACTGCAAATTATCGAGCACATCTCGGTGAAATATTTCATGAAAATAACAGCGGAAAGCTATCAATCGAAAACTGTTACAATAGGTTGTTATTTCTGAAGATTACAATATCGTGCATTCGGAACTAAAGCTTATAGGTTCGATATAACCAAACTCAGAAATAATTCATAGTCCAGAATATCCTTCTGATTTGAAATCATAAATCAAAAGTGTTATACTGTAATAAGATCAATTTTAATTGAAAAATTTTAAGTCTTCATTATCAGTTGAAAAAATAAATACTATTGTAAAAGAAAAGTCTGTGGTACCTTCTTCTTTATAATAATTGAAAAAAAAAAACAGGTTTGACCTAATAACTAACACATACGGAAGTTTTTACATTATTCGACTTTATATACATAATTTACTTGAGTTTTCTAAAAAAAATAATGAACATACATGCAAAAAAATTAAATAAATCAATAATAAACAAACAAAAATTTTTCTTGTCTCGAAATTGAGAGGCATTTACTTAAAAAGAGACACCTCGAAGCAAATTAAAAAAAAATTCTTTCACGCGAAAATTATAAAAAGACATGATTTTAAGAAAGTATGTTTTCTTGTGTATCAATGACTTTCATATATTAAAAGTCCACTCAAATCAAGGCAGCGATGAAATATTGTGGTGCAGTGCGAATTTTGGGAGCCCCTCGAGCTGCGTGAGTTTTTTTCGGTACGCGAATTTTTCTCGATCAACGAACTTATGCAGATGCGCGAGCTTTCGTTGGTCTGCGAAGTTTTCTAGATCAGCAAACTTTTGTCGATCAGCAAGCTTTTGTAATTCCACAAGATTTTTTTGGTTCGCGAGCTTTTTTCGGTCCGCGAACTTTTCTTGATCCACAAAATTTTGTCGGTGTGCGAGCTTTTGTCGGTCCGTGAAGCTTCTCTCGATCAACAAACTTTTGTCGGCACATGAGCTTTTGTAATTCTACAAGATGTCGTCGGTCCGCAGGGTTTTGTCATACCACAGGATTTTGTCAGTCCGCGAGGTTTGTCGCTCCGCGAACTTTTCTTGATCTAAAAACTTCTGTCGGTCGGCGAGCTTTTGTCGGTCGGCAAGCTTTTGTCGGTCTGTGAAGCTTTTCTCGATCAACCAACTTTTGTCCATTAGTGAACTTTTCTCGATCAACAAAGTTTTCTCGGTCCGCGAGCTTTTGCCGGCCAGCCAACTTTTGTCGATCAGAAAACTTTTTCCGGACCACGAGCTTTTGTACTTCCACAAGATTTCTTCGGTTCGCAAGCTTTAGTCATTCCAGAAGATTTTGTCGGTCCGCGAGCTTTTGTCGGTCAGCAAACTTTTCTCGATCAACAAACTTTTGTCAGTCCGCGAGCTTTTGTCGGCAATCGAACTTTTTTCGATCAGCAGACTTTTTCCAGTCCGCGAGTTTTTGTGATTCCACAAGATTTTATCGGTCCATGAGCATTAGTCGTTCCACAAGATTTTGTCGGTCTGCGAACTTTTCTCGGTCAACAAATTTTTGTCGGTCCGCGAGCTTTTGTCGGTCAGCGAATTTTTCTCGATCAGCAAACTTTTGTCAGTCCGCGAGGTTTTGTCGGCCCGTGGGCTTTAAATGTTCTACTAGATTTTGTCAGTCCAGGAGCTTTTGTCGGTCCATGAACCTTCAAAGGTCTTAAGAGAATGAAAACAATTAAAATCATTTTTTGTTTTGAAAAAATAATTTTAGAGGAACATCGAAGAAGATTTTAAGACGTTTCAAATGATTTCCTGAATTTTCGAAAAAGAATGTAGGAGATTTTAAAGCAAATTTTTCTCAATTTTGCGAGGTAACAAATTTTAGAAAAAGTTCGAATAGGTTTAAGATATATTCAATTATTTTGAGATGATTCAAAAATCATTATAAACTTAAAACGATTTCAAAAAGTTCAAAACGTAGATTTTGAAGATTTCGTACGGAAAAAGTAGAAGCCTTTCTGAATTTTGGACTGTTTCCAAAGAACAAAGATAATTTCTTAAGATTTCCTGAAAAACGGTTAAAGATATTTTATTTTGAAAAATTATTTCAAGAGATTATTCAGAAATGTTTTGAAGCATTCCAAAGGGTCTCTAAAATTGTCAAAAAAGAATTTTGATGGTAAGTTTTCTATTTTAGAAAGATTTTTCAAAATTTCATTAATAATTGAATTAAGTTTAAAAGTTATTTAGTAGATTGAGAAGTTTTAAAGAGATTAAAAGTATTTCAAAACTTTAAAATATTTTCAAAAATTTACTAATTTTTTTCAAAATTTCTTCCACACTTTTAACAATCTTATATATTTTTCAAGCTGACTCGAATTTTCCTTAAAATGTTGTGAAATCGTGTAAATACAAATTTTTTATGAATTTTATAGATCCTTTTTCCACATCTCAAAACTTCGAATACTTTCCTGAATTCTCCTGAAACCCACAAATTAAAATGTAACCTTAAAAATAAATAAACATAAAAAATTAATAGTTTAAAATTCGGTTAAATGTTGTTCTCTTATTGGCTGATAACTCTTTTTTGGTTGAAAATTCAACTATTTTGTTAAGAATCCATCTTTTTGACTGAAAAATTCAACTGTTTGGTTAAAAATTAATTTTCTCATGGAATTTTTTATTCAACATACACATTTAAAATCTTCAAAAATCTTTCTGAATTTTCTTCTGAGTTCAGGAATATTATATTAAAATCAACTTGAAGAAGAACCAAGAAACCTGGAAAATAAATAGTTATTCGCAAATTTTATTTTGTGATAAACAATTATTTGTCTCCCAAAGCGAAAAAAATGTGCGCATAGGACAGGATTGATGATTCAGTTGAAGGAAAAAATTTGTTTATTTTTTTACATAATGGAAATTTGACCAGTAAAGTAAGTATTATACATAATACATAATACATTATACATTCCAGCAAGCAAAAATAACAGCTTCTTTTATATTTTTATGCTCAAAATATTTTTGACTGAAAAGGGAATTTGTCTGATCACTTATCACAAAAGAAAATATTGTAAAAATGGAAACTAAAAACAATATTTTGGTGGAACGCATAGCTTAAATTTTTGATCATTCATTTTATATATATATATATATATATATATATACATAAATATATATATATATATATATATATACATATATAATATAATTTTTCTTTGATTCCCGATTCCCGACTCTCGATTCTAAAAGTTTCGTAATTTCAAAATAATTCCATGAAACCAAAGCGACCTCTAAATATATATTTTTTCAATTAACACATATACGTATATACGATATAAGATCAAAATACAAGTTTTGAACATTTTAATAGCGCCTCGATATCTGGAACAAAAAAGATAAAATTAAATTTATACTCAGAATATTAAAAAAAAAATCTGCTAACCTTCAGTTTCTTTGCTGACAATAACTGGAGATGCACTTTATATTTTTGAACAAGCTTTTCAAAAAACATTATAATTAGAGCGGCATTGAATCCCATAAACAAGAAGAAAAATAATGGAATGATTTCTGCGAATGGCACTGGCACCGGTTTAGAACTACGACTCTTAGGACAAGTTGGTTTTTTATGTTTCCAAATGTGCACTAGTCTCTCCACTGCTCCATGTTCAATTATTTTTCTGAGTCTAGATGAATACTAAAAATTTGTATATGCACGAAAAATATTTAAAAAATAAACACTCACCCATAAGTGACCATTTTTTTAAATGGAGAATGTTTTGCGATTAGGGTAGTTAGGTGTTTGGCTGGGGATGTTTCTATTTCCCACAAATCGCATATCTCATCTACCGTAAAAGTGTCCTGTTATAAAAATATATCGCATTTTAATATTACTTACAATTTATTCATTTATTGATAATTGATTCTCCATTTATTAGGCACACAATATTTACAATTTCTGAATTGTAACTGGTGAAAATGACAGTGAATTTGTTTTGTACTCAAGTTGTTAAGCTTTGAAAGTTTATATTAGCAAATTTTTTGTTTGAAGTTTCAAATGTTTTTAAGTATAGTTTGACTGCTACTATTTTGATTGGTATTTTTAATAATAATGAAATAAGGATTATACTGACATCTATAATTTTATAGGCAGTGTCGACGTCTACACGGAAGGCAAATCCTCCCTTTCGAAGTTTTTGAAGGCCTTCTTCAGCTGGCATATAGTTAGCTTTCTTCCTTTTTTTATTCGGTTTTACTTTTTTATTGTAAAGTTGTATGGCTTCTGAATCTGCTGTAGTCTGAAATAGTCACTAAATTTCAAACCAATCTATTCAAATCTAATTTTCTTGAATATTTTTTTTTGCTTTATAAATACCTTTTATTTCAAAAAGTGATAATAACAATAATATAAGAGACCTACGGCAATAAAATCATGATTATATGGCGTATCTTCAATTCCAACTTCAAGACTACTTTCAGTCAAACTTTCTAACGAGCTAATAAATTGAGCTGGTTCTGAAAGTAACGAACCTACTATAGAAGCTGAATAAAATTGATTAACCAGAAATCCCCATACAAATAATGAAAGGAAAACGATGCGACCAGAATAAAAACGAGGAACGTCGTCCAAACCTGCAAAAAATATTTTTTATTGTTGAAAATAATGAACGATATACAATAAATATATTGATAAAAATCAGTCAAAAAAGGGGTTTGTATCCTATTAAGACGTTGATTAGGTCGTTCAAATTTCTTCCCCCATGCCCTCCTATCCCCCTTATTTTGCCTGCATTCCTCCCCTACTAGAATACTACTTCTTTCACTTTCCCCTTTCCGTAATAACCATCCCTTTCCCTACTTCCCCTCCTCTAGTGCTCCTCCCCTATTCATCATCACTTCCCTTTAAAAATCCCTTCTCATCCTCACTTCCATACTACCCCTTCTTCCTACTTACCCCTTTTTTCATTTCTCCCTCTTTAACTTCCCCTTACTTTCCTACTTTCCCTCCTCCACCACGAATTCCGTCACTTCCCCTCCCTCATATCACCATCTCTTTCCCTACTTTCCCGCTACCACTTCCCCACCCAGAAAAAAATGACAACAAATGGAGGGACTTATGGACACCCGACTGAAACCATGATGGTTTTGCCCGGGGCTATGAAACCCAAAAATTTACAATTTAAAATGATTGTTAAAATATATATCGTATGCAATTGCCAGAAAATCTTACCTTGCTGACTTAGAGCAGCGACAACAGTCATCACACTTTCCACAACAGGATGAGTGGTTTCTTTTTTTAATTTTTCACAATAATACTTTTCACATTTCGTACTTAAATATATTACGGAAAAATATAGGATCCCTGAAATTATAATCATCCACCATACTTTATGGCTAAAAGGCATAAAAAACGGATTTCTTATACCATTCGATTTAGGATGACGAAAAATGATAGTAGCCCTAATTTATGAACAGAATAAGAAATATAAACATCTCAGTTAATTATATTTCAATCAAATTACAGGGTGTTCAGCCTGCAAGGATATGAATTTTTCACTTTTAAGGCAGTTTTAATATAACGAGAGTTGGATGTCAATATCCAGTTGCGTAGACCGGAAAATCTGAAATTTTTAAACTAGAAACAGTATGGCGAGGGGCGGTGGAAAGTAGAAAAAACGTGGGTATGGAGGGGTTAGAGGAAGGAAAAGAAGGGTAATGGAAAGCGTTGGGGAGTAATAGGTTAGGGGAAGAAAAAGTGGGTCAACAATGAGGTGGAGAGGGAGGAGTAACACGAAGTATGAGAATGAAGAAATGATAGAGAGCAGTGTATAAGGTTATAGAATACAGAGAACGAAAAATAAGAGATGGAGGAAAGGTATGGGGGTAAATGATTATGATATGGGGTAACGATGAGCAAAAGGAAGAGAAAGAGTGAGGATCGATAGATGATAGAGGGTAGTGTAGAGGGTTACAGGGATAGGAGAAAAAGAGGTAGCGGTAGTTACGGGGGTAAAGGGTTATAGTGAGGAGGATTGCTTCAAAAGTGAGGTGGAGGAGACAGAGGAGGAGTAAGGGCCCAGGGATAATATAGGATGGAATAGGACAGGCATGGAAGTGAAGATTTGTGGGGAGGAGGAGTAGATCAACAGTGAGGGCAAGGAGAAAAGGCATGAAAGCAAAGTTTCAGGGAGAGGAAAAGTGAATCAACAGTAAAGGGGAGGAGAAGGGAGCGTAATGATCAAGGGATGCTAGAAGTCGGTGTAAAAGGTTATATGAGGAGGAAGAGGGATAGGATATACGATAGAAGGGTATGTAAAGAAGACTAGAAGTTAGAGAGTAAACAGGAGAAGTGGGTCAACAGCAAGGGGAGAAGCGCGGGGGGGAGTAAGGATCGAGGGATGATACAAGATGGTACAGAGGGTTATATGTATATTGTGAAAATAAGAAAAGTGCTAAGGGGACGAGTAAGACATAAGTAACTGCGGGGAGGAGAAGAAAGAGAAGAAGAAGAAAGAGAATGGGTAGGGATCAAGTAGTAATAGAAGGCGGGGTATAGGGTTAAGTGGGAAGGAGGAAGAACATGATATACGATATAGGGTAGCATAGAGAAGAAGAGTAGAAGATAGAGGGTGTAGATGATTGTGCGGAGAGAGAAAAGAGAACAGGGAGAATGTAAAGAGCTGGATAGAATTTAGGGGGAGTTCGTATGGGACAATAGATAAGGTAAAGTTGAAGGAGCATATAGTTGATGTAGAGGGTCATATTGGAAGCTGCATGAAAATTATAGAGTGTTTTTTAAAGGGTGAGAGATGAAGAGAGAGGATATTGATGAGTAGATAGGGAAGGCGTGGAGCAAGATAGATTAAGTTATGGCGGGGAAGGTTTTCAAGTACATCTAGTTTAAAAAAGAAAACTAATAACGATAAAGTCAGGAAATTTCAAATGAGAGATAGAGAAATTATCGAGGGATGATAGACGACGGATCAGAGGGTCATATGTGGAGGGAGATGATAGAGGATAGAGAGGGTGTCAAAGAGCAGAGCAGAAGGAAGGGAGTGTAAAGGGTGAAGGGTAGGGGGAAAGTAGAACAGGGAAAATAGAGAGTTTGAGAGGGTTTCAGAAGGGTGAAGTAGGATAATAGAGAAGGAGGAGTTGAAGGAGCATATAATCGGTATAAAGGGTTACATGGGAAGAGGCAGGGAAATTATAGAAGGTTTCTTGAAGGGTTGAGGATGAAGAGGGGGGATTTTGAAAGGCGGGTGTTAAGGGCCAGATTAGTAAGCGGGAAGGGAGGGGGGGGGGTATGAACATCTGCGTCAGAAAAACGAATGAATAAGGGTAAAGTCAGGAAAGTTCAAATCATAATTATCACTGAACACCCTGAAATTAATTTTTTTTTGTTAAATTTGAAATTCATTAAAAATTTATCATTTAAAATCATTTAAATTTTGATCTTGAAGTTTCACCTGACAGGGAAAGCTTGTACAGTATTTTCCGCAACATCGTATCTTTCTACTTTGAACATGAAAGGTGTGATTGAAATATCGACAATTCCTTTTATCATGTCACCCAAAATACCATCGAATGAACCATTTGTACGATATCCCCATGTTGGTGCTTGTGTCAGGTGCATTCTGTCAAGAAATAAATCACACTTTTGATGAAATAATGGAGCGAAAATTGACAGATTGTATTGTTATTTCAAAAACTTATGAAAATAATTTTCAATAATTATCTACTTACGTAAAATTGTAAAAGTCCCTTAATTGAAGAAACATATTATAACTAAATCTATGCATAGTGTCTAAATGTTTATCGACAGGAGTTGTGAGGTATGTATAAAAATCTGGCCTTGGTTTATTATTTAGCTACAGAATAACAAAGAATAATTTTTAGGTAAAAAATTTCATAAATAATAATATTTGAAATTGAATAATTGCAACTAATAATTAATAATTATTTATTTACCACTACTGAAAAATTTAAGGAGAGTCCACGCAAATTTCCCCGTCGGTTATATTTGTACTGATTGAGATAAATTTTGATTCCTTCCTGATTTTTCCAGTATCCCATGTACGTAACATTTAATTTTCCTCCATGCCGATAACTAGGATTGTAAACATCATAGAGAATAAAATTATCTGAATTATACAATGCAATTGTCATTTCTGTGCTGATACTCAAAGGCAGTTCACGGAGGGACTTCAAAGGTATTCCTTTATCTTTGGTAATTATCAACCAAAAATATGACTCATTATAAGGAAGAGTATACTGAAAATAATTTTTACATATCTAATTACTTGGAATATTTAATTATCAGCGAATTTTGAAATTTTTTCTTCAGATTATGTCGTTTTATAAATAAAAATTGTTCTGTAAAATAAAAGATAATACTCACCTGTCGGAAAATTATTTCGCTATTTGGACAATCCGAATCCAAAAGGACACCAAGTTTGTAGTAATTTACTTTCAAAATTTTCTTCATGTCAAGTTTTTCCGAAATGGAAACATAACACATCCGTATGTCAATTTTTAATGAAAAGCTGACCTTTTCTAAACACATAAATAAAAATCCGACTTTTGTATGTTTGAAAATAATTTTGTGGAGCAAAAATTATTACTGTTGAGGGTGTTTTTTGATGATTTTCCAATTTTAGGAACGATTTCACAGATTTGAAATAACACCCTTCAATTTTACAGATCAAAATATTTTAAAATATATTATACCATCATTGTTCCAGCAGCCAAAAGTGACAAACTGACGAACGCTCTTTTTGTGGAAATAATTGTTTGCAAATTTAGCTATAGCTTCAATTTGGTTCGAATCGGCAAATGAAATTAGGAGAAGAAACAAAAAGAGACTTTGGAATAAAGCAACCAACATATATTTTTTAATCATCTTCTAGAGCTCAGAGGAAAAAAACTGTGGATATAAGGTAATCAAATTGCAATGTTATTGAAATATTCCTCAAGAATAAAAAGAAGAAGTGGCATTGATTCGGAAATCGTGCTGGGTATTTATTATTCATTGCAAAGTACTCATAATGCCTAAACCTCATGCTTTTATTACTTTCCCAATATTGTGAAATAACAGACAATTTGGACAATTCAGATTTCATTTTGATTTCAGTTACTGATGATAAAGTATAATATAATATTAATATAGAACCAGCAAAATAAAAATTACGTCCAACGGTAATACAGAAAAATAAACATGAGAAAAAGTGGAACTTTTCTATTTAATATGTTTATTTTAACACACTACTAAAGATTTTTCATTTCACATCAATACAAACAATATTTTGCTATATTCACCATTTTTTTCGTTATAAGTATTTTCATGATGATTGATATCCTGGAGAAAGATAATAAAGCTAATTATCATCCCTGGGGCTTTTCCAGATGGTCGAATTTTCAAATGAAAAAGAACGAACTTCAACCATGAACTGTTGAATTTTCAACCCAATAGTCAAAATTTCAAGTCAAACAGCCGAATATATTAGAAGATAGTTGACTTTTCAACCCAGAACGTTTCTACCGAAAAATATGAATTTCCAATCCAAAAAGACGATTCTTCAACAACAACCGTGGATCAGAACAAGCACAAAATAAAGCACATGTATTTTATCATTTTAATGTTTGTTCTCTACTTCACATTAATTTTCTTCGGCAGTTACTGCAGAGAGTGCATATAAACATATTCCTTTAGATAATTAAAGAATTTTCATTTACACTTATTTTTGTTGTAGCAAAATTTGAATGGAAAATCGAAATTTTAATTTTTAATAAAATTTTGCACGAATAAAATTAAAACTATGTGTGTCAGCAAAAAATTGTTTCTGGAAAATTTGTTGATCTTTTTCGGATGAGCAATTTTTCTATTAATATTTTTTCTCATTTTACACAGTTGAGCCGAAGTGGAATTTTTTATTTTTGGTAATATTTCTTTCGGTTCGAATGAAAAATATGCTTCTTATAAAAAAAATAGTCACGGGAAAATTGGTTCATCTTTTTGAGATTACCAACTTTTCTTTCTAACTTATTTCATATCTCATATAGTTTTGCTGGAGAATGGAATTTTTTATTTTTCGAAAAGCATTTTCGATGGATTATTATTATCGCCTTTTTGGGCTGGTCCATTTACGCCCCATTTGATTGCACTGAAATCTATTGACGATTCTATTTCACCGGGTATGGGCCTGTGAAAATTTTTCTTTTACTAAGGTGGACTTAGAATCACTGTATGCATTCAATCATTACCAGTCATAACCCGCAACTGCATCCAAAATTATTAGAACTTCACGCAATTTCCTGGACGTTTGGCCAGGTGTGAGGAAAATTGCAGAAAACTACTTGCCGAGTTTAGCCAGTTTTTTGACCTTCCGCTCTACATTATTTCGGTGGATTAAACCGGAATCGTTGGTAAAAAATAGCTGGTTGACAAAATTGACTTTTCTTCTTAAGCCTTAAAACAATGTTCCAAAGGGAAATCCAATCAGGTAATTTCTACGCAAGTTACCGTGTTCACGGAGTACAAGTACGACGACAGAAACGGAAATAAAATCCATTTTTTCTCAATCAGTGAGTCTGAAAGCATCGAGATTTGATGAAATCAGCGAAACTAAATTATCACATGAAGCCAATATCTTCTCAATGAAACAAAGATGCAACAATTTTTGGGGTCAAATAGTACTCTGATAAAGAATTTTCTATATTGGACAAGATGGGATGGTTAGGATGGTAAAAATTAACATTCAAAAACTGTAAAAGGTCGGATTTTCTTCTTTTGAAAAGCCTGGTCAAGATTTTAGACAATCTAAATAATGGATTCCATGAGGTACTCTAATATACATATATATGATATAAGATCAAAATACAAATTTCACACATTTTAATAGCGTTTCGAGATCTGAAACAAAAAACGTAAAATTAAATTTATACATAAAATATTTAAAAAGAATAAACTGCTAACCTTTAGTATTTTTACTGACAATATCTGGTAATCGACTTTATATTTTCCAAAAATATTTTCAAAAAACATTATAAATAGAGCGGTAGTGAATCCCATAAATAAGAAAAACAATAATGGAATGAATTCTGACAATGGTACTGGCACTGGTTTAGAACTACGACTTTTGGGACAAGTTGGTCTTTTATGTTTCCAAATGTGCACTAGTCTCTCCACTGCTCCATGTTCAATTATTTTTCTGAGTCTAGAAAAACATAACAAATATTCATAAGTGCGAAAAATATTTAAAAACTACATCCGATTTCCGGTTTAGCCATAGTGTCAGGGATTGTCTGCAAGTAGCCTTGTTGCTGAATCGGGAGTATCAGAACGTGAATGGTCAGGGTCGTCTGAACCGTTTTCAAATGAAACTCATAATTTTGCGCAATCTTTGCATGTGAGTACCCGCGCACTGCGCCTTTCCGCTATGCTGCTGGTTTTTTAAAGACAAGAGTCGCAACCATATCTTGCCCCGCGCGCTGAGAAACTGCGCGGGCCAGCAGTTCAAGGAATTACTAAACCGCGAGTGGCTAAACCGGGAGTTGGATGTGAACACTTACCCATAAGTGACCATTTTTTTAAAGGGAGAGTGTTTTGCGATTACAGTAGCCAGATGTTTTACTGGGAATAATTGTATTTCCGACAAATCACATATTTCATCTTCCGTAAAAGTTTCCTGTTATAAAAATATATCATATTGTAATATTATGACATATAATTTCTTAATTATTAATTAATTTTTGAATTATTATTTTTGTATTTAAGATTAAAATGACGGATATTGAAAAGAGCGATCCACAATACCAAAGTTTGCATTCATTATTTTTTAAAGTTTTTAATTAGAAATTATATAATTTTCAACGTTTTCAGAATAATTAAACTTCTAAGGTTCACAATATTCAACATTCTTGAATTATGACTGGTAGAAATGACAGTGAGCTATTTTCGTACATAAATCTCAATTCTTTTTAAACTTTTCAATCCGTATAGTTCATTATATTATAGGATAAAACTAACTAAAAATGTCAATTTCCTAATACTTTTTGAGAAGTATTGAATTTTACGGGGATGAAATTTGAACTTGATCAGTTTTAGAATTTTCCAATTTCAAATGTCACTTTGCAAAAGTAGGCTTCCGGTAATTTTTTTGCGGATAGAATCGTCTTCAAGATTTATGCTTCTTTTAATATCAATTAGAAAATGTTATCCCTAAAATTAAAAAAATTAAAAACCCTTCAAATCGTGGAAATCTTACTCAAACTTCTTAAATCTTATGAAATTCACTTTGACACCGATCGAAATTTCCTTAAAACACTTAAAATGTTTTAAAACTTTTTAAATCCGATAAATTCCACTGAAAACTCCGTGAAATTATACGAAAGCTGATGATATTGCTTGAAATACTGGAAAATTTATTGAAATACCTTCAGAGATCTTGAAATAAGTAAAAATCATTGAAATCTATGGAAAATACCATGGAATCTTTTAGAATATTCTGGAACCTTAAAGGTCCTATATCATTCTTTCGATTCTTCTGAAGTTCTCGGAATTTCTTTGAAACCTTGGAAATATATTTGAAATTTCAATCTACAGAAAATTACTTGAAATCCTTGAAAATATGTACCCTAAAATACTTTTAACCCTTTGAAATATTTTGAAATACTCTAAAGTCCTCTGAAATCCCTTCAAATTCTTTAAATCGTTTGAAAATTTCTTTAGGTCTTTTAAAAAGCACTTAAATAATTTAAATTATATGAAATTCTTTGAGATCCCTAAAAATGCTTCAAATCTATTGAAAACTTCTTGTAATCCTTCAGAATATCCTAATTTTTTTTTAATTCTTTGAAATCTTTGAAGATACCTTGACATATTTGAAACTTGCGCAAAATTTTTAAAATCCTCTGAAACCTCTCAATTCTTACGAATACATTCTTTGAAATCCATTATAATATTATTAGGTTCACCGAAATCTTTTTCAGATATCTATAAAGCAGACATGTCCTATAAAATAATTCAAAATCTTCTGAAATCTTAGAAAATGACATACAATTTTTTCAATCCCTCAGCATCATCAAACTCCTTGAAAATTTCTTCAAGTTTTCTAAATCTCTTGAAAATTTCTGCAATTCTTTACAAGACTCTAAAATATTTCCAATCCTTTGACATTTTTTAAAGCACCTGAAAATTCCTTGGAATCTTCTAGATTACCCTAAAATCATCAAAATCCTATATAATTCTTTTAAATCCCTTGAAATATTTTAAAATCTTCGAAATTTATTGAAATTCTTTAACTCTTGAGAATAAATTCTTGGAAATTCATTGAAAAAAATTGTATTCCGTGAAAATCCCATGACGTTGCATTCAATCTGATGACATTACTTGAAATCCCTTGAAATATGTAGAGTCCAATAAAATCCTTCGAGATCTTGGAAATCCTCTGAGATTTCTTGGTATCTCTTTCAATAACATGAAATAAATGAATTAAATAAATCCTATGAAATACTTCCAATTTTTTCGAAATTTCAAGAAGCGGTCTAAAGCCGCATATGAAGAAAAATAGTGAAAATTTTATTCAAATCTTTGAAATCCTATGAAATCCCTTAATTTTTTTGAAATTCATTGCAATTCATAGAAATGTTATAAAATGTTTGGAAATTTTGTATGTCTGTTTAAATCGGTAAAGAATCATTTAAAATCTGTGACATACTCTGGAATGCTTGAAATGACTGAAAACATCCTAAAACCTTTTATATCCTATGAAATCTTCCAAAGTCCTTGTGAATTTTCAGGAAATTCTTCGTAATCTCATGAATTTGTTTATCTTTCAAAATCTTTTAAAATCTTTGAAATAATATTAAATCCTTTAATCAATTCTTGTGAAATTCCTTGGTCTACCTTAAAATATTTTTTAAAGCTTTGAACATGCCTTAAAGTAATGAAAATCCTCAGAAATGCACAAAATGTTCTCGAAAACGGTTCAAATTTTTTGAAATTCTTTAAATCACTGGAAATCTGCCGACATCCTTTTGAATTTTTGAAGATATTTCTCAAATCCCTAAAAACTTAAAAAAATTTTAAAAATTTGTTGCCCAACGATTCTCAGATAAAAAATAGGAAATTCTAGAATAGTTGTTGACGCTTTCTTAGATGTATTGTATTTTTAGGTGTATTTTAGTATTCAATATTTATATTGAAATTTTTTTCAGGAATTAAAGTTTTTAATTTATAATTTTAATGAATTGGAAAAATGTTGTAAGAAATCAACGAATTACCAGAAACCTTTTTTCTGTTTTTGTAGGCCACTTTGAAATATTTATATTCATAATTTGACTGCTACTATTTTCATTGCTACTTTTAATAATAATTAAATAAGGATTATACTGACGTCTATAATTTTATAGGCAGTGTCCACGTCTGCATGGAAAGCAAATCCTCCTTTTTGAAGTTTTTGAAGGCCTTCTTCAGCTGGCATATAATTAGCTTTCTTTCTTTCTTTATTCGGTGCTACTTTTTTGTTGTGAAGTTTTTTGGCTTCTGGGTCTGTTGTTGTCTGTAATGGTCATTGAATTTTAAATCGATTAATTTAAATTTTATGTTTTTGAGTATTTTTTTCAGCCTGATAAATATTTTTTATTCGAAAAAGTAATAATGGTAACATAAGAGACCTACAGCAATGAAATCGTGATTATATGCCATATCTTCAATTCCAAATTCGAGATTACTTTCAGTCAAACTTTCTAACGAGTTAATAAATCGAGCTGGTTCTGAAAGTAACGAGCCTACTATAGAAGCTGAATAAAATTGATTAACCAAAAGTGCCCATACGAATAATGAAAGGAAAACGATACGGCCAGAATAAAAACGAGGACCGTGGCCAAAACCTGAAAAAAAATATTTTTGAAGGCTAAAAATTATGAACGATATATAATAAATAAATTAGTGAACATTAGTCAAAAGAGGTGCCTGCACTAATAAAAAAGGGTTTCTTATCCTATTGAAACGTTAATTAAGTCGTTCAAATCTATCCCTCCCATACTCTTCTACTCCTCTTCCTTTCTCCTACTGTCCTCCTCATCCTCTAAATCCTCATCCTCATCCTTCCACTTCCGGTCTCCCATAATTCCCATTTTTTCCTCTACTTCTCTCTCCTCTAGTTCTCCCCTATTCACCATTACTTCCCTACTACCTAGTACCTATCCATTCTCATCCTCACTTCCATGCTACCCCTCCACCTACTCACTCCCTTTCCTTATTTCCCCCCATTTTCCCTTCCGCTTACTCCCCTACTTCCCTTCCTTTACCTAACCTACCTTTATTTTCCATCTCTCACTTCACCAACACTTTCCCTACTTCTACACTCCTGCTTCGCCTCTCAGATAAAATATATCGTATGTAATAACTAAAGAAATCTTACCTTGTTGACTTATAGCAGCAACAACAATCATCACACTTTCCACAACAGGGTGAGTGGTTTCATTTTTTAACTTTTTATGATAATACTTTTCACATTTCGTACTCAAATATACTAGGGAAAAATACAGGATCTCTGAAATTATAATCATCCGCCACACTTCATGGCTGAAAGGCATAAAAAAGGGATTCCTAATACCATTGGATTTAGGATGACGAAAAATTATAGTAGCCCTGAAATTCAAATATAATAAGAAATATGAACACATGAAATTATTTCATTTCATTTTAATTATAGGGTGTTCAGCCAGTGAGGATGTCAACTTTCTCAATTTTTAAAAAGTTATAATATAAAGATAGCTGGATATCTATATCCAGTTGGGTGGATAGAAAAACCTGATTTTTTGAAACTATAAACGGCCTGGTGCGGAAAAATTGCCTGTGGGGGATACATCGAGGGCAACAAATAATTTAAGATCAAGTAATATGTAATTGCCACTGGCACATCGAAGTCAAAGTCTCAATTTGTGACCAATTTTCTATGGGCTGAAATGTTATGGCGGATTTGTTGTAAGTAGCGTTTTTGATAGTAACAAATAACATAAAAATAGAAATAAAGCATAAAATTGTGTTGAAGTTAGAACTTCTTGAAAATGCTAAAAAATGCTTGAATCAATGAAAAACTATTATTTTGTTATTACAACATAAAAAAGTCTTTCATGACATGCAAGGTATGAGAATCGCTCAAAAAGGGCGAAAACATTGATTTTCATGTAACAAAAGAATGTTAAAGTATCTAAAAAACTGCATGTTGCTTTGATCAATATTGGTCAAATCATAGGTCAAAAATGCAGTATTCGAAGAAAAAATTTTGAAACCGAGAAACTTTGTATGTGTTGATAATTCATAGGATGAGAGGGAAAGGAGAGTAAAAATGCAGAGTGAATAGGTAAGGGTACAATATTATGGTGAGGGACAGAAGAAAGCAGAAGTGAAATATTGTAAACAGTGATAGGGAAATGAGAAAAATAGGTAGAGTAGGATCGAGGGATGCTACAAGGCATTGTAGAGGCTTATATGGGGAGGAGGAGCGATATAATATACGTTAGAGGTATGTGAAGAAGACGAGTAGAGAAGAATGAGGGAAACAGAAAGAGTAAGAATCAAGTGATGATAGAAAGCAGGATAGTGGGTTATATGAGGGGAGGAGGGATATGATATATGATATAGTAATGTGTAGAGAAGAAGAGTGGAAGATAAGGTGTGTGGAGGATTATGAGAAGGGGAAAAGAAAGCAGAGAAAATATCAAGAGTTAAAGAGGGTTTTAGGGGTGTAGAAATGGGACAACAGAAAAGGAGAAGTTGAAGGAGCTTATAGTCGGTATAGAAGGTTATATGGTTATGGTTATATGGTTATATAGTTGGGATCGAGGGATAACAGAACGCGGTGTGGAAGGTTAGATGGGTAGAGAGTTGGGTACAGTGGAGACGGTTATATGAGCGAAGTTATAATGGATAAAAGGTTATGGGGAGGAGAAGAGTAAGATTGAGAGATGATAGAGGTCGTTGTAGAGGGATATATGGATAAATATGATTGGTAAAGTATGAGGGTGAGGAGAGGTGGGTCAACTGTAAGGGGAGAAGTTCGGAGAGAAGGAAAACGGAGATTAAGGATTGAAGCGTGATAGAGGGGGAATCGGATGGTTATATCTGGTGGAAGATGATATAAGATAGAGGGGGTATTGAGGAGGATAATAGAAGAAAGATAGTTTAGAGGATTATTGGGAGGGAAGAAAGAGAACAGGAAAATCTAGAGATTTAGAGAGGGTGCTAGGGGATGGGGAAGTGGTACAACATAGAAGGAAAAGTTGAAGAAGCATATATTCATAGTCCAGGGGAACGTAGAGAGGGGCAGAGAAGTTTTAGATTATTTTTTGAAAAGTTGGGGATGAACAGGATATTGAAATAAAGCTATTGAGGGTCAGATACGTAAGTGGGGAGGGCGGAGAACCGGATAATTAGGTTGTGGCAGGAAGAGGAAGAGCAATTTACATATTATACTTCAGAAAAGCAAATAAGTAACGGTAAAGTCAGGAAGTTCAAAATCGTATGGTTACTGGACACCCTGAAATTAAACTTATTTTTAGAAATTGGAATTTATCAAAGATGTGTAACAGGGAATAGCTTCAATTTTGATTTTATAGTTTCACCTGCCAACGTAATGTTGAACAGTATGTTCAACAACATCATATCTTTCTACTTTGAACATGAAAGGTGAAATTGAAATATCCACAATCCCTTCTATCATGTCGCCCAAAATACCATCGAATGAACCATTTTTAAGATATCCCCATGTTGCTGCTCGAGTTAGGTACATTCTGTAAAAAAATAATTCACACTTTTGATGAAATACTGGAATGACATTTTACTGCTTATTGTTATTTAAAAAATTAATGGAAAGAATTTTGAATAATAATCCACTTACGTGAAATTATAAAAGTCCCTCAATTGAAGAATTAGATTATAACTGAATCTATGCATAGTGCCTAAATGCCTGTCGATGGGAGTTGTGAGGTATGTATGGAAATCAGGCCTTGGTTTATTATTTAGCTACAGAATTACGACGAATAATTTTATAAGTTAAAAATGTCATAAATATTAATATTCGAAATAGAATAATTGCAACTAATAATAATTATGTACCACTACTGAAAAATTCAAGGAAAGTCCACGCAAATTTCCTCGTCGATTATATTTGTACTGATTGAGATCAATTTTGATTCCTTTTTTATTTTTCCAGTAACCCATGTACGTAACATTTAATTTTCCTCCATGCCGATAACTAGGATTGTAAACATCATAGAGAATAAAATTATCTGAATTACGCAATGCAATTGTCATTTCTGTATTGATACTCAAAGGCAGTTCACGGAGGGACTTCAAAGGTATTCCTTTATCTTTGGTAATTATTAACCAAAAATATGACTCATTATAAGGAAGAGTATACTGAAAATAATTTTTACACTTATAATTACTTTGAATATTAAATTATCTGGGAGTTTTGTAATTTTTTTTATTGGATTATACCGTTTCATAAATCAAAATTGTTATGTAAAAAAATATTAGTTACCTGTTGGAAAATGATTCCGCTATTTAGACAATCCAAATCCAAAAGAACACCAAGTTTGTAGTAATTCACTTTCAAAAGTTTCGTCATGTCAAGTTTTTTAGAAATGGAAACATAACAGATCCTCATGTCTACTTTCAATAAAAATCTGACTATTTCTGAAGACATAATTAAAAATTATACTTTCATATGTCCCAAAATTATTTTGCAGGAAAAATAATCACTTTTAGAGTTTTTTCCCACAATTTTGTAATTCTAGGAGCGATTTCACATACTTGAAATAACAACTTTTAGTTCCACAAAATATAATATTTAAAAATATTTTATTATACCATCGTTATTCCAGCAGCCAAAAGTGACAAATTGACGAACGCCCTTTTCGTGAAAATAAATGTTTGTAGATTTAGCTATTATTGCAATTTGGTTTGAATCGGCAACTGAAATTAGGAGAAAAAATAACCAGAGACTTTGGAATGAAGCAACCAAGATATTTTTTTGATTCATCTTCTAGAGCTCAAAGAAAATAACTGTCAAAGCAAGGTAATCAAATCTCATTGTGATTGAAATATTTCTCTAGAATAAAAAGGAGAAGTGGTATTGATGCGAAAATCGTGCTTGCTGTTCATTATTCAAGTCAATTTATTCAGAACGCTTAAAACAAATTCTCTATTTACTTTTGCAATATTGTGAAATAAGAGACAATTTGTACTTTCTGGCTTTAATTTTTGATTCAGTCAATCATAATGAAGTATAATATAATATTAATATAGAATCAGCAAAATCAAAATTAGGCCCAGTGATAATTCGGATAAATGAAAATTGAATATAATGTAATATATTATATATAAATGAGAAAAATTACGAAAGCATATATAATTTTGGCAATAAAATTATTCAAATTATGAAACAATTAGACATGTGAATTTATGATATTAGAGGAGAATATGTAATATGAATAGTTACAACTACATTGTTGAATTTATAAACCAAAAAGGCGATTTCTCAACAAAACCGTTGAATTTTTAACAAAATATTAGAATTTCCAACCCACAAAGAAGAATTTTCGTTCGAATTTTCAAACAAAAAAGATCAAACTCTAACGGAAAACAGATGATTTTTTCAAGTCAAAAAGAGACATTTTTTGAAAATTTGGTTCGAAGAACATGGAAATTTCTGATCCAAGGAGACGAATTTTCTTTCAAAAATGAATAATGTTCAACAAAACAGTTAAATTTGTAACAATATATTTGGATATCGAGCAAAATAATTCAATTCTCAACAAAATACTGGAACTTTCTACTAAAATGATGTTCGGTCATGTTACTGGTTTCCTCTAAAATTGCTATTGTTAATAGAAAAGCAATTGATTTCAAAGAATATTTGAAATATTTGAACAATAATAGGGTTTTTATTCTTCCGTGAAAGTTCCCAGTGATGAAAATTCCATATTCAAATAATACTTACAAATGAGTGGGAAAAAGAAACGTTTACGTTTTCTTATTGTGAAAAATGAACTTTAAGAGAAAATTGAAAAAGATTTCAAGATTTTAGAAATAGTTTAAAACATGAGAAGATTTGAAAAAATGTGTAATAATCTTCTATTTTGAAGAATTATTTTAAAGAGAATATTTGAAAAGAGCCAGGAATCAATAATGGGAATACAGCAAATTTTTTTGAATTTCGTGTTCTCAAATAAAATGATGAAATGGCGAATGTTTAAGAAAATAGTTAAGCTTCCAAGTTTTGTACCTGAAAAGATGAGTTTTCAACAAAGAAGTTGATTTTCAATCAAGAAACATGATTTTTAAATCAAGTAATTGAAGTTTCAATTGAAAACGATAAGTTTTAAATCACAAATGGAACAGTTGCATTTTCGATTTGAAAAAAAAAATCTGTCACCAGTTGAATAAAAAAGACGAATGTTTGATTCCTCAACCAAAAAGATGACTTTAAAAAAAAGAAGATTAGCTTTGTCCAAAAAAGACCAATTTTCAAAAAATACATGAATTTCCCACAAAGCAGTTGAATTTTCAACCGAAAACAGTTGAATTTTTAACCAAGAATATGAATTCTCATCCACACATTTCAAAATGAAAATTTTTAACAAAAGATTAATTCTCAACCAGATAGTTTAGTTTCTATCAAATTGTGCAATTTTTAAGCCAAATTACGAAGTTTCTACAAAACAGTTGAATTGTCGACCGAAAAAGATGAATTCTCAGCGAAACATGTAATAGCTAACATCTATACAGAAAAACATTCAAATTGAAATTTAAAAACAGTTCAATTATATCAAAAGAGATAAATAACACCGGCACACAAAAAAAAACACTTTTCTTTTTCACAGATGCGACACATATATTCCCATGTATTTTGACCCGCTGAGCACGAATCCGTGGTTCGTTTGACCCCAGCACATCTGGGTCGAGGGCATTTGAAGGTCAAATGGACAGAAAAGTATTTTGTGTGAAGATAGCTACCATAATTTATGTTTTTTGGGTCGCTGAATCTGAATCCGGGGTCCATTTGAACTCAGCGAGTCGAAGTCGAGGTCATTTCAAGGTCAATTTCGTTTATTTCTCTAAAAACAAATTTCTGACTGCAGAATATGAAAGAACCAGATATGTATGTTTTTATATTTCTATGACGACCTCTAAGGTCATGTTAAGGTCATTTCATTTAAATATATAGATGATTTATATGGGTAAATGGTAAATGGGCTACATTGGACTAGACTACCATACTAATATGTTGTGGTGGTCGCTAAGTCTGAATCCGAGGCCTATTTGACCCCAGGGCGCCAAGGTCAAGGTCAGATCGAAGTCATATCAAAGTTAGATCTGAAGAAAAATGTGTCACTGTTCCAAAATTTGACTTTTACATGTTTTAAGGGTAGCTGAATTCGAATCTGTATCTCCTTTAACCCAACGAATCAGGACTGAACGAGGGTTACGATATGGCAATTTGGAATAGCGTTTATTCTTTCTTTCGCCTATAACGTTCTCCTTTATTGTCAAAGGATCTATGCAGTGGATTTCTAGTTCTCTTCGAACTATCACCATCTTCATCGCCAGGTACTTGATCTCTCTTTAGCAGCCAGCAGTAGTCAGCCAACATATTCACGTCCCATTTTCCTTGCTATCGAAGTTCAGCGTCTTTTAGATCTTGATGGAAACGCTCCCCTTGCTCTTCGCTGTAATCGCCTAAGTTCTCAGGGAAATAGCTAATATGAGAGTCCATGAAATGAAGTTTGAGATTCATCAAACATCCCAAGCGTCGATAGTTCCTCACCATATTTGCTACGATTGCTTTGTAGTCATTACTTCTGTAATTTCCTAAGAAGTTTTGAGCAACATCTCGAAAACTGAGCCAATCAGCTTTTCCTAAGCCTGTCATTGTCTTGATGAAATTTTCGTCGTAAAACATTTTACGGATCTGAGGTCCATCAAATACTCCTTCTTTCCATTTAGCATCACTTAATCGAGGAAATTAATTTGTCAAGTACTGAAAACATGTTCCTTCTTTATTCAAAACTTTGACGAATTGTTTCATAAGTCCAAGTTTAATGTGCAGAGGCGGGAGCAATACTTTTGATGGATCAATTAAAGGTTGTTGAAGTACATTATGATTTCCAGGTTCAAGTTGTTCTCTTATTGGCCAAACCTTCTTCTTGTAATGATTCGTGCGATCCCTGCTATCCCACAAACACAAAAAGCAGGGATACTTTGTATATCCTGATTGTTGACCAAGGAGAATGGTTATGATTTTCAAATGACCACAAACTTGCCACTTATGTTTGTCATAGTCAATTTTCTCCAATACATATTGGACGTTTTCGTAACTTTCTGTTAATTTTGTTGAATGCACTATTGGTAGACTTGCGTACTGATTTCCATTGTTAAGCAGCACTGCCTTAAGACTTTGTTTTGACGAGTCTATAAACAATCTCCATTCTTCTGGAACGTAAAAATCCTTTTTTAGTTCATTAATCCAACCGTTAACGTCTCTGCAATATACCAACATACCTTCTTCATCTTTATTGAAGTACTGACGGAACTTCTTTTCTCGATTCCTGTAGAAAGATGACTTCGTCCCCTGTTCTACCATTCCACGGCTCATTAACTCAGCTGCCATATATTCAGAAGCATCTTTAGGGAGACCCATGCTCCTGATGAAATCGTTTAAACTATCTTGGTTGAATAGTCTTATAGATTCATTTTTTTGCTTTTTCCGCAATTTTGGCTCAAAATAGTTGAGTACTCAACGGGGCAGGTTAATTTTCAATTAAACAGTTGCGTTTTCAACCAAAAAGAATGAAGTCTTCACCAAGGAAATTAATTTTCTACCAAAAAAGATGAATTTTAAACAAAACACATCAATTTTCAACTAAACAGTTGTATTTTTAACCCAAAAGGTTGTACTTTCATCCCAGGAAATAATTTACCACTAAAAATAAGGATTTTTAACCAATTGCATGAATTTTAAATTAAATAGTTGAATTTTCAACTAGAAATATCAGGTTCCAATTAAAAATATCAATTTGAAAACAAGATTGGGATATTTATATGTTAGGTTCAAAAAATTAATTCCTATCCAGTAAAATCAAATTTTCAACAGACTGGTTAAATTTCCAAACAATAATGATCTTGATTTAAATAAAAAAACCGTTTAATTCAATCAAATAATGCACATTTCAAACAAAATAGTTAAATATTCAATTGTCTTGAATAAGTTGAATGAATTCTCCTTTACATATTTAACCAATTAGAGAATTGCTTATGAAGAACTGGTGAACATTGCAGTTTACTTCTTTAGGTCTAACCTAAGCTAACAGTTTTAGGTTATGTTGTTCTCCTACATACTCTCCACGATGCTTGTGATTGGCCAGAGCTCCCCCGCCGTGGAGATTGGTCGAACTTCACTGGCCAATTGAGTTGTTTTTAAAAAACACGGGAGGAAGGAAAACCAAATCCGATTAGTATTGAATCTGTTGTCCCTATTGATGTTATTAGGGTGTTTTGAGATTTTAATTACTTCTCTATATTTCCTTGGAAAAATATTGTATGTTTTGCAATGACGGTTATTTTTTCAAATAAAATGCTATGTCCTGTTTCGATATGAAGCTCAGCTAGTGCTGATTATGTGAAATGTTCAGCCTGACCTTACTCTCATGTTCCTTTGCACATTGGCTCACCGCTCTCCCGGTTGCTTCAATATAGACTTTGCCACAAGAGCAAAGGATTCTATATACTCCCGGATCACTGAGAGATGCTTTTTATCATCAGGGTTGTTTAGAAGTTGCCCTATTTTCATAGGTGGTTTATATATGGTTTGAATGTTGTGTTTGCTGAGAATTCTTACTATTTGTTTTGTGATAACTTGGATGCAGTCTAGGATAGTGGTCGTTTTTCTCTCTGTTTCTTTAGTATATTGTGTTAATTTGTTTGTTTTTTAGTGAATTTTCTTATTGATCTATCAATTTATTTGTTTGTGTAATCGTTCTGTATTAGCATCATCACCATTACAATCCTCTCAGCAAGGGAATGACGCCAGCCTTGTCTGAAAGACATAATTTGGCAGCATCTCCCTACAAACTCTCGAAAGAAGAAATCATCAGTAGTTTGGAATCCTTAATATATACCTTTGCATCCGAAAAAGTGAATGAAATATGGCATAGGACAGCCGACATCTTACGCCAAGCCCAAGTTGAATCCTCAAACTTAACAAAACAAGGAAAGCAGCAATTAAAGAACTGAAGCGGAATAAATACATCATAATATAAACAGACGACAAAGGCGACATAACAGTAACGATGAATATAGAAGACTATGACAACAAAATTATGAACCTTCTAACTGACATAACTAGCATATAAAAAACTTAAAAAGGACCCCACAAAAACAATAGTCAGCAAAACAAAAACCCTTCTGAAAGACTTTAAACTTGACAGCAAAACAATATCTGAATAAATACCTACTAACCCCCATCTCTCCAAAACTTAAGGGACTACCAACAGTCCACAAAAACCACATTCCACTCAGATCGATCGTTAGCGCAATAAACTCACTAACTTACAATCTAGCACGCTTCCTTACCAAAGAACTAAATTATTTCACAGAAAACTCTATCACATACGTCCAAAGCTCTTTCTACATTATCAAAAAGGTACAAAACAGATTCACATTCAGCACTAAGATATCCTAGTGAATTGCGACGTAGTATATATATTAAAGTAACAATTTTTGATACAACCAATATTATTAAATCCTTTGCAAACTTCTCCTCCGATCTCGTACCTTCAATAAAACTTTGTCTCAATACTACTAACTTCTCTTTTAATGGCGAATTCTACAAAGAAACCTCAGAAGCAGTAATGGAATCTCCAATCTCACCTGTGATAGCCAACATCTTTGTGGAACATCTAGAAACTAAAATCTGCAACCAATCCAAGCTCAACCGGAATTTTTGTCCCGTTACGTTGACGACTCTTTTGTTATCTGGAGACATGGACTAGATGAACTACGCAAGTTTTCTGATTTGATCAATCGATTACATCCTAATATTCAGTTCACCATAGAAATTGAACAAAACGGAAAATTGTCTTTCTTGGACGTACATGCCTCCTCCCATCACCACCCATCTCGAAAGCAATTGCTCATCAACTCCCTTGTATACGGAGCCGCCTCCATGACAGATAAAGATAACTTACAACAGGAATTATAGAACGTTGAACAAATCGCAATACAAAACGATTACACAAACAAATTGATGAAGCCATGAGAACATACACTCAAAACAACAAGTTGACATAACCGACGAAAGAAAGTGAGAGAAAACGATCAGCACCCTACCGTACATCCAAGGTATCACAGAACAAATAGGAAGAATTCCCAACAAACACAGCATTCAAACCATATTTAAACCATCTGGGAAAATAGGGCAACTTCTAGAAAGCCCTAAAGATAAAGAAGCACCTCTCAGTGATCCGGGAGTATATGAAATCCCTTGCTCTTGTGGCGAAGTCTATACTGCAGAAACCGGGAGCACGGTGAGCCAACGTGTAAAAAACATGAGAGTAAAGTCAGGCTAAAACATTTCACGCAATCAGCACTAGCTGAGCATCACATCAAAACAGGATATAGCATATTATTTGATAAAACATCGTCATCGCAAAAACATACAGTATTCTGCCAAGAAAACATAGAGAAGCAGTCGAAATCTTGAAATACCCTAATAACATCAATATGTACAATGGAATGGAACGAGTGTTGATTCTGAAACATGAAACTGATTTCTAAACCTATCAAGTTATTATTGAACTGTACCGTTGCTAGAGTATTCTTTGAAAAATTCGCAAACTTTGTTGAAATTTATCATGAGGTAATTTTCAGCGGACCTTTCATTTGAAGCGAAATTGGTAAATGGAAAATCTGACCATTTTTTGGGATAATGTCACCTACACCAGCATCTTGTTCAATCTTTGATAAAACGGGATATACAATGATCCTCTTATCGCTTGAACAGACCTTATTTTGTATAAGAACATAAAATATTAGCTTAATTTTCAGGAGTATTCAACGGAATGTGGTATTTTATCCTTACCTCTACTTACATATAAAATTAACTATCGTTAATGAATGAATTAATTAATATCGCTTCATCTTGCATACATTTTTACTCTGATTTAATCTCATAACAGTTGGGAAATCTTCTCATTATTTTCACAATTCAAATCATTTCAGTCAACTGATTACAAAGACAATTCAATGTTTTATCGCCGATGGTGAGAACTCACATCTTGATAATCAACAGAAGCCAGAAGGATTTCATGACCATGTCTACTATGGGGTTTCTCAGAAAAGCAAATTGTTGGCTGTCATGTTTTATTCCGCGTAAGTCATAGCTTCATGAAACTCGTAAACATTAATTGCTTCATTATTCGGAATGCATGGCTCGAAATAAATTTCCCTGAGGATATATCATACGCAGGTAGGTACAATGTAAAGGTAATTTATTATTTATTACTTTAAGCTGCGTCTTCTTCACACGATTTGCGGCTCATTCTTTTGCAAAACTGAAAAAAATAGACTTCTTCGATAAATTAGCTTTTTTTATATTTTGTTGGCTGCTATTTTCTTGTGGTAAAGATTTATAACGACTGGATTAGATGTAGTCTGCAATGGATACAAATTTAAAGCATTCATGATATTTTCAGGGATTCTTAGCCCTGGACAGAAACAAATATTTTCAAACCTAGAAGAATTTGTATATGTGCTGATAATAACAACCTCCGTAAGGCATATAGAATTTCCATACGTCATTAATAGAAACAATAATTATTGCCTCTTGCAGACGACGTGAAACTAACTTATCTTTCCTTTTACATGAAATGCAAAAATATTATGTTTAATAATTTTATTTTCAAAAAACAGAAGAAACTTGCGGGATTAGCAGCTTTGGCAGCTTTGGTGATTGATATGACTTCAGTTATCAGGCAGTCCTTGATAGTGATTGGTCAATCATTATTTCTAAAAAAAAATCGTCTATAACGATTTCTATTCTCTCATATCTATTCAAATCATATTCAGAATGATGAAAGATGAATACAGAATTCATATAAATAGATTCCCGCGCCCACAAACAAAATAATATCAATCATTTATAATCTTATTTATACAAACAATAACCTCTGGTATGAATATTGTCTGTCAGAAGATTATTGAAAAATATTAAAAACATATTTGAAAATTTCTTACGTATGCGTCGCACTTTTATGCGCAGATTCGAATCTCCATATAATAGACGTCATCATAAATATTGTTGATGACAATGAAAAATATTATTGAATAGCAGTCTATTGTTCAAAAATTTATTTCTTTAGATGAAACGAAATAATTCCGCAGAAAAGAAAACCTTTATATGCATCGAAAAGTCGAATGAGGATATTTGTTTATGAAGCTTGTTTTAAATATTAACTATTATTATTGTTTGGTGTTCTTTCGTAATCAAGCATTAATTTTAAGTATACATTCTAATCACCAAGTGTAAGTCATGCATTCAAATTCCGAAAATGGAGCAGAAACCAGTTATATAATGTAGTCAATTTGCTTATGACTACTAAACAGATTCGGGAATTAAATGAACAATCTAAATTTTTATTCGAGAAAAGTACATTTACTAATTCTAAACCTTTTTGAATGAATGATCCATTTTTATTTATTAAAAAAAACTCTTATCCGTTAAGATCTGAGGACTCGGTTGATTATTGTTCCAAAATGTTCTTTTTCCCACTATGGACCTTTTTACATATGTGAAGAGAGGCTTCTGAGAAGGGATAAAAAGGGGCAGCCATGAGAAGAAGGAAAGGATAGCAAGGGGGAGGTTGTCGAGTGTTTCTAGGGGCAAAAAAAGTGGGGTCGGGTGAGAAAGTGAGGAAGGAAAGGCGGTAGCAGGAAACACTCAGGCACAATTTCGAAAAATAATTCTAAGAGGTGCATTTAAAAAGGGATGGGGACGGTAGGATGTGAAAAAGGGAAAGATTTGGGAATGAGGTGAATTGATGGTCAGGGGTTAGCGGGTTAAGGGGCAAATAATGGGAAAGGACCATGCGAGAGAGAGTGAGGGGTTGTTCTTGACCATTATATTTTTTGATTTGATTCGAAATATAAGATTTAAATGAACTACGAAACCCTTTCTGGAACGCTTGTGCCAGCTTCTTCAATTCGGTCGGGTATCCGTCCATCCTTCTGTCGTACTTTTTACGGGTCAAGAGTCGTATGTGGTGAATAATGATTTTAATTATGTTTTCTCTATAATTATTAATATTAATACTGCAAATTTAATTTGTATAATAAAATGGATAGAGAAAGTCTTTCTTTTACTCCGAAAGAGCCTTTAAAGGATCGAACATTCTTTTCGATACCAGGATGCTCTTCTTGCGCTGATCAAAATAGAAACCTATCTTTTAATTTTCAGCCAGAGACAAGTGTCAGAATTACATAATCAATAGTTTCGGTCGATTGTCATGCTGAATGGATGAGACGATTTAAAATGGGAAAGCCAAAATCTCTGACCATGAGAGTGTGCTCAATGCATTTCGTACCTGAGGACTATTACTACCTGGGTATGTTATATCATGTAATTTCAATGCATAAATTTAGTAGAGAAAGAAACAAATAATGTACAAAATGTTCGAATTTAAAAAAGGAATGTTTCATATACATGTATACATTGAAAATTATTTCATAGAATACGAAGTAAGAATAGCCTATTAAACTAGTAATAATATTTTTAATGTTGAAAAATTGATGGAATAATTTGAGTTCTTTGATAACTAATATGAGTTTTAAATCACAGGTGAAAATTCAAAAAGGAAGAGATTGAAAAGAGGTAATTTACCGAGCAAGTTTACCATTGAGCAAGCAAAAAAATACGATGAAAAGATTATGGAGAAAATTAAAACAGGAGCAGCAAGTATGAGAGAAATTTATTTCCTAAGCGTAGGTAGGTGGTTCCGTTTCAAATTGATTATACCTAAACGTATATATATATAAAAAGAGATACATAAATTTTATTTTACTATCGATGCAAAATATTGTTGACCAGCTTTCTCTTATCGACGTTACAGGATTGTTGCAAGAAAGCAGGGACTAATAAAAAATAAGAGGAAACAGTAATCTTCTCTATAATATCTTTTCTCAGGTCATTGGGCGCATCAATCATTAGGTGATTGGAGCATGTAGAATAATGTTATATGAGTATATAAGATCCTTGAATTTCTATTTTCAGAATAAAGTTTAAGAAGAAACATATTTTAAAAATACTGCAAGGCAAGGGAAATAAGATAAAAAAGTGAAAGAAGTTATATTGACATGTTTCAAATTTGTGTAATCCTTCCACCGTTTTGTTCACAGACATTCGCATGCAAGGTATTTTTTGGAAATGGCACTGAGAAATGCAACGAAAAATGGTTTTAATTTCTTGGAAATTATTATAGAATAGAATAGAATTTTCATTTCTATTCTATTTACGTCCGATTTGAATTTTTACTTTTCTTTTTACAGAAAATCATAGCACGAAATTTTTAGTAGATAATAGGTATACGTATTAGCGGAACGATATGGGTTTTCAATTTTTGTGTATCTTGAATGTTTATTTGTTTATTTTCTTTATGTATTCTAATTATTGTATGCATGAATAGTGAGAAGAATCCGTAGATCAAGGTGAAGGTGTCTACAAAGAAATGAAAATATCAGAAACTGAAGTGAAAAATCTCTCTTGAGAAGAATCAGAAGAACCAAAGAATGAAACTTGCGATTCTTTAAAGTGAAATTTGCAATACCATTCAGCGGAAGGTTCTCAGTGCTAACAGAATAATATTCCGGTCAAAGAACGTGATTGTATGCGCATGTTGGAGGATGATGAAACTCCTGTTAGTAATAAAGAAAGAAATGCTTTCTTGATGCTGCACTTCCACTGAAATTTTTCTACAACATCATCAATGTAATTCCATTTATTTATTTCTGCCATAACTACTGACGAGGTATTAAATAATAAATTTAAAATTTTAAGATTTTTTGGCTTTCAATCCTGTGCAATACTACGAATCTTGCCGAAGTTTCGTGAACATTGCAGTTCACTTCTTCAGGGCTGACCTGAAACTGAAGTTTCAGGTTATGTTGTTCTTATATGTATTCTTTGATATGCCTGCGATTGACCAGAGCGCCCCATGGTGGGGACTGGTCGAAATTGAAAGGCCAATCAAGTTGTCTTTAAAAAACCCGGAAGGACGAAAAGCCAAATCGGTTTGGTATTATATCCATTGTCCCTATTGCTGGTATTAGGATTTTTCAAGATTTTGATTGCTTCTCTATGTTTGCTTGGAAAAATATTGTGCGTTTTTCACGACGACGGTCGTTTTGTCAAATGAAACGCTACGACCAATTTCGATATGATGCTTAGCTAGTGCTGATTGGATGAAATGTTTTAGCCTGACTTCAATCTCATGTTCCTTTACACGTTCGTTCACCGCCCTCCCGGTTCTTCCAATATGGACTTTGCTACAAAAACAAGGGATTCCATATACTCTTGGATCACTGAGAGGTTCCTTTTTATCTTTAGGGTTGTTGAGAAGTTGTCCTATTTTCGCAAGTGGTTTAAATATGGTTTGGATGTTTTGTTTGTTGAGAATTCTTCCTATTTGTTATGTGATGTGTTATGTGAGTGTATTTTCTTATTGCTTCATCTGTTGTGGAGACAGCTCTGTATACAAGTCGGATGATGATCGATTGCATTTGAGATATATGGTGGCGGGAGGAGGCATCTGTTTGTATGAGTCGGTTTTTCACAAACTTAATGTCTTAATGTGTTGTCAGATCTTCCGTAAACTAGTACAAAAGTGTCGCCAACGTAACAGCAACAAAATTCCGGTTTAGGGTTGGATTTGTTAAGGATTTTAGTTTCTAGATTTTCCATAAAGATGTTGGGCATTACAGGTGAGATCATAGATCCCATTGCTGCTCCTGAGGTCTGTTCGTAGAATCGGTTATTGAGAGAGAAGTAGGTATCAGTGAGACAGTTTTCTATCAAAGGTGTGAGATTGTAGGAGAAGTTTCCAAAGGATTCAATAATATCGATTGTATCAAAGATTGGATCAAAGATACTTTCGTAAAAAGAGATACTACGTCGAAACCCACCAGGATGTCTTGGGGTTGAATGTGAATCTATTGTATCTTTCTGATAAAGTCAGAAGAGTTTTAGACGTGCGTGATTGAAATCAGAGAAAGCTTTAAATTTATTATAATGAATCATTGAGGTATTAAATACTTAAACAGGCATTTCTTCATTGAAGCTTTCGGATGCTTTCATAAACGCCAGGAAAAAAGTGTGGCATAAAAAGCGTGATGCAAAGCACATTTTAACTTTAAACGAAAATATAGTATTGACAATGCTAAAAATTAAGCAAGGCTTGTTTTACACCATGTTGTATGTTTTGTATCAAAAAGCTACGAGGCACACTTGCTCTAGAGTGTTTAAGACGACAGTTTCACTTTCATTAACGATTCTGAAACCAATCGTCTATAGGTGGCGGTCTCTGGATGGAATAAATGATAATCTGCCAAAATTGTTGCAAGACTTCAAATCCACGAGTTTTGTGCTAAATTGCACTGAGGTTTCAATTGAAAAGCCGAAATGTTCCAGGCGTCGCATGCGGTGTTACTCGCAGTATGAATCGACATTCACTTTAAAATGTAAACATTCAAAAGAGAATGTCGATTTATACTACGAGTGCGTGTTACCCGTGCAGGGCTAATATCGTCTGAGGAATCATAATTCAGCAGAAATATAGCGGTAGCAAGAGTGCACATTGAAAGAGTTAATCAGAGTATAAACATTTTCAAAATGCTCCATAAACGTTTCTCTGGGGGTCTACTAGACTATGTTGATCACATTTTTAAGACCACATGTGCTCTTGTTAACCTCTCATCGCCGGTCTTGGCTGAAGACAAGTTCTGAATTTTTATTGTAATTTCCTATCAAAAATCTTATTGTACAGATCCTATTATGAAAGGTTGTGATTTATAACCTCAAATTGATGTCAAAGTCGTTAAACTAAAATAGGAATAAAGTGGAAATGTTCTTTTTTGTAGGGTAATTAGTTTTATTCGCCGTTATAGTGTAATATAGTGAATTGTTTATACGTAATCATAACGTTGAGGATAGACAACATTGTCCAACTTCTATGTTATGGAATTGTAATGCCTTCAAAGCATTATTGCTGGTTTGACTTGGGGACAATATTACCTCGAGTTAAGAAATAGCGGAAGTGAGAGCAGCTTCGCATAACATCTCGAGTATTTCGAAGGCCACAGATTCGACGAGATCTTCATAAGCAAATGTTGGCTTTTTGATATATTCCCTATCACCTTCGGTAGACTCGTCATCAACTCCATCTAAATTGTCTTTAAAAATCGTGTACCGTTTTGCGCAGCAAAACTTACTAACGGGGACGGCAGAAAAATGATCATCCAAATTGCCTTTCTGGTATTTCCAAGAACATTTCAAGTCGGTGCATGATAAACCTTCCAGTTCCAAAATGTTATTTCTGAAATCAAACATTTCATAAGTGTATAAAGTAGATTGATCAATAGATATTACTAATTAATGAAACCTAATTATCATATGTGCACTGGACAAGGGATATTATTTTTGAACTATCCCTTATTTTATTTCACAATTTAAATTGAATCATTGTGTTCCAGGGGTTAGCCTTTTGCCTTATGAGTGTACACCGCGCTTCAAGCATGGTTACTTCTTTTTAATCCAACCGTTACCCTCATGCCGAGGTGTGGTACCGAAGGAAAAAGCCCCGAATCAAGGCATTAACAACCATGCCGTAGACTGAATGACGCCCTGGTATGGTGTTCCAAACAGTGTCTGTGGGATACCAGATCGCCTTCTAGAGTATTCAGACCTTACCCCCGCATGCGGGGCTCTGCGGGAGTGGACCCACATTTCCCTAGCTACTCGTGGGAACAAGATGATGAATCCAGAAAACTTAAATCGAAGCGTGTGTGAGGAGTTGGGAGGTGAATTGGATGTGGTGGAGGAACTTGACTCCGGTCAAAGGACGGAGGATAAACATGACATAATGGAGGCGGATAAATACACGGAGCAGATTCGAAAAGCCCTGGACGATTTGAAGGATGTTTCAAAGAGGATGCAGGATTTCTGCGAAACCAAGCGGAATATGTTTATGCCAATCAAGGAAGGACTGGAAGGTCGGAAGAAAGTATGAGAGTAAGGTCAATGTGACCAAAGAGACAAGCCAAAGCGTGACTAAAACCGAAGAAGATATGAAAACTCCCACTCCCCATTCTGAATAGCAAAGGGGAGTCCGCGCTGAGTCCCGTCGAGGCAGGGCGTTCCTAACCAGTGAGGAAGAGGCCGAGGGACCGCGCTACCGCAGCAGCATCTTCAAATCCGATGAGGAATGATGTAGGGGCGACATCAGCTGCACCCGCACTCATTAAGAAGAAGGAACCGCAGAAGCGAGCTCGACCCGAGACATTCTTGATAAAACCGGCCCAGGGTTCGAGCTACGCCGAGGTCGTGAAGGACCTGAAACAAGAAGTGAAACCGAACACCTTTGATGTCAAAATCAGGGGTGTCCGAGAGACGAGAAAGGGAGAGGTCGTCGTTGAAGTAGGTCCTGCAGCAGACGGCAGGGCAAAGCTGTCTTCTGCCATCAGGGAGGCAGTTGGGGTTGGCAATTTCGTGCGCGAGCTCGTTCAACGCACGTAAGTTGAAGTCCTGGATCTCTACACGACAACCGACGTTGAGGAGGTGACGGAGGCAGTCCAGAAGCACTTTGGTGGTCAGAATTCAGCTAGTGTGAAGGTGATCATGATGAAGGGGGCCTTTAGGGGACACCTGAAGGCCTATGTGGAGCTCAGCGAGGAGCTGGTGTCACGACTGATTCAGACAGGACATCTTAAGGTGGCTTGGATGTCCTGTAGGGTCCGAATGAAGACGAAGCAGCGGGCTGCAAGGATCGAGGCAGGACCAAGTTATGCTGAAGATGCGGCAGAAAGGTCAAAAATCTGTGGAATGCATGAGGATTCCCCAGGGTTTCCTCTGCGCTGCTTGCGAAGAAAATCCCCGGGCTGACCATCCCCCGCGGATCATGAGTTGTGTTTCATTTAGGGAGGCCGCGCCGTCGAGAGAGCCACCTAGATGACAATTGAAACCAGCCAAAACTAACCATTATGTCGAAGGCCGACGATCCCGGTGCGCGACTTTGTCATACTATTGAAGACGATTCGTACATCATGGCTGGGTCTGGTGTCAAGCCGAGGTACGGCGTAGAATGCCTATAACCCATGTTTCTAAAGTGATGCGAAAGCGGATTCCGGAAACATATGTTGGAAGGAAGAGAAGCTAAGTTTAGCGGGTATTACTGTTTTTATGTCGAGTCCCACCCTCACTGCGTAAATGCATTCTCACCTCCTCAAAAAAAAAAACTAGGTTCTCTCGCTGTTCTGATTGGTCGGTGTTTGTCCCTCGAATTTCCGCTTCATGGAGGACAGGCACTACAGGATGTTGTGTATGGGGGGATTTGAGCCGAAGGTGGTCCTAATCCGAGCGAACTTTTTTGAGGTCTCTGGTTGCGAGGGAGGACTCATTCATGAAGGATCCTGATTCCTAAAACCTTTTATTGATGCCCTCCCCTATAGCTGAAGTTGGGGCGCGTAATGATTGGAAAAATGTGGGAAACGGCGTTTGCGAAAATTTGCTTGTTACGGTCACGTCTTGTTCACGGGAGATCTACATTCCGTCAAGGTGCGAATCAAGCCTGCTGTCTCCCATCTGGGTAACGTGGAAGTCCGTAATTGTGAATTAAAATGACGGCAAGGATTGAAGCCAGCCTTCTTGATTATGAATATCAAAGTGGGGTTTTATCAATTAAAATTAATTGATTTTCGAGGCCTCTTTAAAGCAACCACGAAGGCTCAAGGGGTTTTGAGGAGATGTTCCGCCATGGCCGCATCCGTTACCTGGACTACTCTTATTTCTCAAAATTCGATAACGTGGGCCTGGGTGAAGAGATTTTCTCTGGATATTTGGCGAATCAATCTCGACGCGTTGAAATTCATGAGTAGGCTGATTAAGGTTATCATGGTTTGGGGGAATCTCCTGGCCCATACTTATCGCTTGTAAGCTGTGTTCATCCGTAAATGTGTTGGTGACACGATCACCCGAGCGTCGTCCAGAGCCTCCAGATGAGTTCATGGGGGCATCCTCGATATCCTTCTGCATAGGTAATCCGTTGCCCTCTGCAGAGACCATGATAGTTACCGATGGTTAATCTATAAAGAAATACTCATAAGTACAAGAGGTCAAAACAGCGGTAACTCGAGAGACTCATATGCGGCTAACCCTGAGTGTATATCTATTTTCTAATTACTAAGAGAATAAATGTAAATTCAGTAAACGAACAAACCACAGAAACAACAATGACTAGCATGTCTAGATAAGCAAGACAATCGAAAATTAGTAGCTAATTCGATAGGGCATCCAAGTGAGAAGACTATGCGGTTATTTCCATCAAATAATCTTATAGTTATAGAGTCAGATTTATGAGTAAGGTGGAAACGAAAGCGCAAAAATGCACAGAAAAAGCAAAAGTAAAAAGTAATGTTCAAACAAGTTTAGGGGTGAGTACAAAATGATTCATACGGGATCGAAATAAAATGTAACAGTTTTGATTTATGTCAGAAGTTCAATCAAATCTCATTTAGAAGCCGTATGTATGAAACGAATGAACGAAAAACAGATGTGGATAATTGGGAGATGGAGAGATAGATAGGTGAATGAAGTTCAGTGTGAATTTCTCAAGAACTCACGGTTAATTGCCCTAAAGTTAATTTTATCTATACAATATGAGACAATCTTTAAACAATTTGAAAAGGGAGAGAGAGCTTTCAAGTTGACTTAAAATTACAAGCCTAACTCTTTTAATAAGTGTGACAAGCTAAATTAAGATTGGTATTAATAAGACTATCCTTTCAGTTGCAAATGTCAAAGGCAGTTCACGAAGGGAGTTCAAAAGTATTTCTTTATCTTTGGTAATTATTAACCAAAAATATGACTCATTATAAGCTAGATTATTTCCGGTAAACTGTATTCGATGAAATTTAAATTTTCAGTATCTAAACCTCTAAACTTCCTTGTTAAAAGTAGAAAATATAAAGATGTAATATTTACCTGTTGGAAAATGATGTCCCTATTATGACAATCAAAAAGAACACCAAGCTTGTGATAATTCACTTCAAAATATTCTTCATTTAAAAATTTTCTGGAATAGTAACGTAGGATGTCTCAAATTTTTTCCAGTGTATTTGTATGAGTAGAAAAGCCTCAAATATCTGAAATAATTTTCCCAACATTTCTATAGATTATAAACAGTTTTTTTGAAAACAGGAGTCTACTTAACCCGAATTATTTTCCAGTGAACGTTCATCAAAGAAATGTCAGAATTTTTCATGACGAGGAAGATCCCGAAGAACATAACAAAATTGAAACCCACAATAGTGTCAAATGTATGAAAATGATAATTTTTTTAAAACACGTTTTCATGACGTGCCCTCAATCAAAACCAAAAAATTTATACTTTTTTAGGGTCCCAATACACTACTTGTCACATAGTTCCAATTCCGATTTCTAGAATTTGGTTTTTTCGACCCACCCTACATGCTTGTTTTGCTATGCCCTTTGCCAAATTTTTTAAACTAATAAGAATTTTTTTCGACTTTTGAAACTTTAGAATGTTTAAATCTAAATATCGAACAGTTTTTTTATTACCCAATTTCAAATATTATTTTTTTAGTTTTAATGGAGTGTCACCATACGTAATTTTTTGCCTATGCTTAAGCGATTCGACCCATTTGAGCATTTTCACTCCGACCTAATCCACACCTTCCGTTAATTATGATAATTTTCTATGCAAATTCCACAACTAAACTTGAAAAACATTTTAAAGGAAAAAATTCAATATCAGTATACGTCGAGTTAAAAAAGACTCATTGACTTCGAGCAAAAGATTTGTTAAATGAAAAGCTACTGCAGGTATATTATACCAGGATACATCTAAATGTGCACTAATCAATATGAACCCTTCAAGACTTCTCGTCTCTTTCCACAGAAAAAAAATCCTCACCTATAGGTGCTAACAATAAGGTTCTGAAAATGTGTAGATTCATGAATATTTGAAAATGCCTCCAAGAGACGCGAGCGAAGGAAACGAAGTCTGTTATTATATCCCTTTGATGACATATTAAATTCACGAGTTCGTTGAAAGGGACTCGCGTGTCGCAGTAAAGCCTTACATTAATTACACGTCAGACGAAGATTCTCATAAATATTTTCCTAAGCTATACATGTGACAATTTTCTTGGTATTATAGCAAATGCGAGTCTCAGTTAGCTCAAAACCTTCAGACGATGGACATATTCGATTCAAGTTATTTTAAACTCAATAAAGTGTTGATGTCCTGTACAGGACAATGGCCCTATCAATCTACATATCAAAGGATTATTATTCCTACTCTTTTTACTATGATGAATGTTTTTTTTCTTTTCACACTGGTAATCACAAATTAGTATTAAAATGTTTATTCTGTAGATTTTACGCTCAAGACTTGTAATTCTTCATATATTTCATTTTTCTTCAGAATAATTGAGCTTGTATTTTAATCCAAAAATTACGTTATTGGCAGATTTGTGGTGTAACATCAAATAATTTTGATGACTCAGTCAAGATTTTGACAGCTTTCCTTGCGGCTTCAATGTGTTTATCAAGATTATTAAATTCTATTATTCATTCAAAAGAGGTAACATTTTTTCTAACCTTCATTTGATTTATATATATATATTTTTTTATTTGTATGGAGGAAATTTGTCTTGGCAGAGGAAAAACCTTTTGGATGAAATAAAATCAGACTGGACATTAGTGTCTGGACCAGAAGTTAATATCTTAAAGGAATTTGCTATTACAGGCAGAAAGTTATCATTGATGTTTGTAGGTAAGGGCAAGTCTTATATTTTTAGTAGTTCCGATTTGGACGCCTGTGACATAACTAATTCAATTTGACGATATAAGACATATGCATAATAGGGTGCCTTACGAAATCCTTTTTTTCAATTTTCTCAAACCTTGACTCGAAAATTGATTGTATTTTCTGCGAGAAAATGATTCCTTATTCTTTCCAAATTAAAAAAAAAATATTTAGAGGTCGCTATGGAGGTTTTTATGCTAAAGTTCGACTTTTTGAAGTTTCTAAATTTTTTAAATACAATTTTAACTATACCATCCTGTACAATACAGAACATTTTTTATCGGAGTGCTACGTGACCCTACAATTTTCTTCGTTATTAAAAAAATTCAAGGTAGGTATTAACACCCTTAATGTTGCAATTTTGTAATAAGTTGAGATAAAGAAGTGAAATTCATCCCTGCAAATTTTTTTTTGAAATAATAAAACTTTCAGGAAATATTTCTTACTTTACTGAGAACAATTTTTATTATGTGTTGGAAACATTTTAAGAAACACTTGTACTTTAATTTTATTTCTTATGTTTGATTGAAAAAACAAGTAATTTTTTTAATTATCAAAGATTTTTTGAAATTTTAGGAATTTTATTTATAATTTTAAACGTTTTAAAGATATTTAAAATATTTTATAACTATAAAAGATATCCGATTTTTTTTTTTTTTTTCTTTCAAGTTTCTAAAAGTCTTCAATATTTTTTAAGCTGACTCGAATTTTTCCTGAAATTCATTCAAATTCTATAGAATAAGAAAATATGCTTTCCAATTTTCTAGATACTTTTTCGACACATCCGAAATTTTCAAAAGTTTTATTTTTTCTGAAGAATTATGAGAAAGTTATATCTATATGAACTTGAAAAGAAATGAACAAATAAACTTAAAAAATAAATAGTAATACGAAATTTGTATATTTTGCATGGGGAATTAATTTTCCACTTAAATTAAAATTTGGTTGCAATTTTTTTTCTGTCTTGAATGAAAAATGTTTTTTTTTTGTTGGTTGAAAATATAACTATTTTGTGCAAAAATCTTATTTTTTTAGTTCAATCAAAAATTTTTAGTTCAATGTTTTTGAATTGAAATAGTTTGCGTGGAAATATCAAATATAATTACATATTTTGTGTATATAATTTCTTTATAAGATAAATTAAAATCTCAAAACTTTTGAGAGGCACATTTTTGGTATAATGGGGAAACATTTTTCACCAAAATAAGGAAATTTTCGACTTGAGGTTTTACAAAATTCAAGAAAAGTATTTCATGAGGAACCCGAATGTGTCATTATAGATTGAAAAAATAAAACTTTATTATTTTATAGTTTACATTTACTCCACAATAATTGTATATTTACTTACTGCTTATGTGCAACAAGTTCTTAATATTATCAAACCTTTAAATGAGACAAGGTTAAGAAAAAGGACTTATAAATCAAACTATTTTGTTGATGAAGATAAATATTACTACCATATTACATTTCATGAACAGTTGACGACTCTGTTAAATGCAACAACATTATTAACTATTGATACAATGTATGTAGTGTACACTGAGCATATTTGTGGAATGTTCGCAATTCTTCGGTATGCAATTCTATTGTATGAAAAAATACTATTTCCTTTTTTATTTTATTCTTTTTTTTGGGCGATCCACCGCTCATTTTTATACCCGTTTCAGGGCGAAATCGTACGTACGGTCTGACCCTTGTCAACCTTGTTTTGAGTACAGTAAATCCCAAAGATATTTTTTATCTGACATCGGATAATTGTAGTAGTTTTTATCTAACTTCAGATAAAAAGGTCCCTGGGATTTACTGTGAAAAGATCACCTTCCCTTACTTCAACTGTCTAATTCGCAATTTATAAATATTTAAAATCAAACAAATAATAATATATCCACTACAAATTGCTAAATGAAATTCAAATGACATTTCCTTTTTTCATTTCGCCAATTGATAATCAATTGCTTCATGGATATAGGGCTTGCCGAGTGAGGGAAATCCTAGAGGGGTAACAGAGCGCTGGTGGTGGGGGGCTGCCTGCTGTCACAAAGGGGGGTTCACAAGGGCCAGATCATGCGTATGATCTCTTCCTGAAGCAGGTGTGAGGACAAGTCGTGGAACCCAGCTGAAAATTCCTATACAGGAACCTCGGAGGATCCGGCACATGGTCCTGTACACGAACTAGCACACAAACCTGTAAGGGTAACCTTGAAGGCTCCTGTGCAGGAATTTGGCGAAGGAAACTGTACATGATCCTGCAAAGGAACCTGCATCGACGAAGGAACCTTTGAATGATCCTGTACAGGTTCTTGTACAAGTTCCTTTGCGAAGTAAATTGAGGCGCGGGTTCCTATACAGAAACATGTATAGGATACATTACATAAGGCTATCGCGAAAACTCATGTCGCTCACAGCTATAAAGTTGCCTTCCCTTTACTCTCTTGAAGATCCATTGCACTATCGAGAGAACCAAGTAACTAGCGACCCTTCGCAGATTAGTTCATATGCAGGTTCAAGTATAGGATCCTGAAGAAGATCCTGTACATGAATCCACACCGCAGGGGTCGTGCATAAAGTACGTAAAACATTTTGGGGGGGGGCTCTAGCTGAGTCTTACATAATGGTGAAAAACTACAGGGGAAAGTAGGTAAAAGCGTTACATACGGGGGGGGGGGGGGTCAAAATTGTCGGAAAATTGCGTTGCGTAATTTATGCACGACCCCTTAATTCACTATGTGGCGGAACCTGTACAGGTTCATTCAAAGATTAGCTTGCATACAGGTTTCTTTGCAGGATCATGTAAATTTTCCTTCACCAAATTCCTGCACATGAACCACCAAGATTACCTGTACAGGTTGATGTGCAGGATCATGTGGAGACATGTGCAGGATCCTCCGAGACTCCTGTACAAGAATTTTCAGCTGAGTTTGCTCTATTTTTGATCCAAAATAATTTATAAATCTGCAGGTATCGACTCGAGAATATCTTTAAGGACAAAAATGGTAATTCCGAAATGTCAGAGTGCCGTTCTCTTGAAGACGATGAAAGTGTCACAAAAAAAGTTTTGGGATGTATATTCTTACACCGAAAGAATATCAAGTAAGTATTTCATAAACAGGTGGAAAACATGATATATACTTCACTGGAAAAAAGGTTTAGCTGTCCCAGCTTTTCGTCTTCTACGAAAATATAGCCGTGTTACTTAAATTTCTAGCTGCGTTACCTAAATTTAAGTCTAGCTGTTTTAGCTAATTTTGTCATCTGGAAACTGTCTAGCTAATTGATCTAAGTAAATTCTAGATTGCAAAATTTAGCTGAAACAGCTATATATTTAGGTAACACAGCTTTATTTCCTTAGAAGACGAAATCCTGCTAAACCTCTAGCTGGGACAGCTAAACCATTTTTTAGTGTATGCAGTGCGAACTATTAATGTTATTACAATTCTAATTAAAATTATAAATAGTTATATACTACCGGCATAAATAATATCCACGCCTGTTTTGTGAGCTGTTGCTGAGTGCTTCAATTTTGAAAAACAAACTTGAAAACTATTTCCTTATAATGGCACGGAAGGCAATAAAATTCGGTGTCTAAAGAGCCAATTAAAGGCCAAATATGAATTTAATGAAAAGATTTTACGAAATTACTTCAAATTTCGATGTTTTAGAAAAATGGGAATAACTCTGGAAATAATTACCATTATTCAAATTTCTCGTACTCATTTTAAAGGCAAGTGTTCGTAATATAAAAAAACTATGAGGATAATATTAGAATCTTGTACCTAGCTTCTATTCTAAGATCACACTTGGTGTAAAAAAGTCGCAAAACTTCAAAATTATGTTAATACTTCAACATTTTCTTTAAAAATCATTAGTCATTTTTTTTTGATGAATTTCAGTTACATTCGTATAAATATCATAGATTTGAATTTTTTCAATCATGTAATGGTAACAATCAATATTTGAAATTTTGCGAATTCTTGGACCAAATTTGCCCCTAGGGTAGGAACTAGGGAATCAATTCTACATTTTTAAAAATATTTGAGGAAAATACTGTTAAGACTTTCCTTACAAATGAGACAAAGAACTTTAATAGTATATTATATAGCTAGTGGCAAAAGGAACACCAGTCAGACATCACCGCCATTCGCCGTCCGCTGTTTACGATATTTTTCATAAAAAGCGCATCGGAATCAAAAGGGGGGTCTTGAAAGGCCGGATTTTCCAAAATTTCGACGGGACACTCGATTTCAGCGGAACGATAACA
The DNA here is from genome assembly GCA_932178445.1 of Andricus quercusramuli. Lineage (NCBI taxonomy): Eukaryota > Metazoa > Arthropoda > Insecta > Hymenoptera > Cynipidae > Andricus > Andricus quercusramuli. The sequence goes on along the minus strand of CAKNXH010000664.1, from coordinate 4,179 downwards.
CTGAACCTGGATGACACGCGAGAATAATTGAAACTACGAGATTATGTGCGGCGTTGCTGTAGTGAAGTTAGCAGACATACGAGACATGCGCGAGCTCACAGGAAAAACTTAGGGTAAATAGTGTTGCAGGTAATTTCTTATTTTTACCTGTTCGTATTGGTAAAACACAAATATTACCCTCGATGGGCAGAAACTGTCTTTTGTTCTCATGAAAGTTGTCACCACCGTCTTGAAAATTGAAAGCCACTAGCTTTGAATCGCGGAAGTGAAGTTAGCTGATGGTTGATGTAACAGGCAAATCGGATAAGTGCGGCTTCATAAAGGCTGCTTTGCTGAATCGTTAGAACTGTCAAAAGATCCCCACAAGCGTGGGTAAAACCAGGAAAATACCGAGACATCAGGGAAAGTTTACCCACATGGGGTAATTTTTGTTGCAGGTAAACTTTACCCCGAAATCCGGGTGAAGTTTACACTTATTTTTTTCTGTGCTGATACCACAGGAATCACCCACTCCCGCTTCGCTCAAGAGGCAGCGAAAGTCGAACTTTTACTGCGCATGTTATGAAAAAAATGTTCATTATTCCTAGAGTTATAGGAATTTTTCTTAAACATCGAAATTTGATTTTTTCAATATTTTTTTCATTGAAATCGCAGTTTGCCATCAACCTGGACACAATAGATACAGAATGTTATTACCTTTTGTGCTAATATAAAGAAAGAACATTTGTATTGATATAAAAATTAATGTGCTTTAGTGTCACGTCTCGTGTTTGAGGCGAGTGAAGTTTGAAAATATGTGAAAGGAAGAGAACAGTTTTGTTAATAATTTGTCAGGTTGGTGAGTCCTGACTAATCATTTGTTGTGGGTACGTTGTCACTATCAATCCTATCTGGATCTCTAGAGTTATTTTTGACGCTTGTTTAACCAGCGGACTTTATCCAGAAAATTACTCGTATGATGACCGAAACTCTCAGGCGAAGGGACTTTGTTCACAACTCAATACTTTATCATCTATTCCACAGTGATGTAGAAGTATCAGTACTTAAACAAAGTGGTTCGTAGTTCGCAGATCAAATTGACAGCGTGAATGCTTGGAACATGGAGATGATTACCAGGGGCAACTCTGTGGTTTATACAGGATGGGGAGGTGCGAAATTTCACGACTTAAAGATTAAACTCTGAATGTATCGCGCGAGTGATTAATATTTCCCTTGACCTTGACCATGACCTTTACTGTCGTTTCAAGGTCAAATTGATTTTCTTAAATGGGAACCCCTATTTTTGAGCACAGGAACTGAGAGAGTGGAAAATTGTACGTCCAGGTATGACCTTGACTAATCGAAAATTTGAATTTTGGAAGGTCATGGCAAGGTAAAACAACGTACAGCAGGATGACACGACTGGCATGCATTTTTGAAGTAAATGTCCAACGCAAGAGTTGTAGCATTTTAGACGCTCGATCGAATGGTGACCTTGACCTTGACCTTGACTGTCATTTCAAGGTCAAATTGATTTTCTTAAATAGGAACTCCTTATTTTGACCACAGGAACTGAGAGAGCGGGAAATTTTTAGTCCAGATATAACCTTGACTAATCGAAAATTTTACGTTGGAAGTTCATGACAAGGTAAAACAACGCACAGCAGGATGACACGACTGGCATGCATTTTTGAAGAAAATTTACAACGCAAGAGTTGTGGCATTTTCAACGCCCGATCGAATGGTGACCTTGAGCTGGACCTTCACGGTAATTTCAAGGTCTAATTGCTGTACGTTGTTTGGCCTTGCCATTACCTTCCCAGGACAAATTTCCGATTGCTCAAGGTCAAGGTCACCATTCCATCGGGCGTCAAAAATGTTACAACTTTTGTGTTGGTTATATTCTCCGAAAATGGTTCCTACCAAGATATTTTGCTGTTCCCATACTTTTAGAACAACCTGTATAATTATTTCATATTTGTAAAATCTATACATGGTTTATTCTTTTTATTCAGTCTTTATTAATTACCAGTATCTACCGAGTCCTTATCCGCAAGTCGTGATGCACACTTTTTGACCTTGCGAATTCTACTTTATCACCACTAGTGCAATTATCATGTTCAGACATAACCTTTAAATCTGAATTAGTGGAAAACTACTGATTGGTAGTAGTTTTCTACTTATTTAAATAGCACCGACTCGTTTACTACTAATTAGTAAAAATCTACTAATCCAATGGTTAATAATAACCGACTAAATGAATTTGTGACTATATCTACTAACTCAATTGGTAATGCTACTACTTAACGAATTGGTAAATGCATTGCTAGTAACAATGTTAAAGGAGAGTTTTCAAAAAATTTCAAAACTGATTTCACTATAAAGAGAATTTTATTGAAATCAAATAATAAATTATTAAATACATGGAAAAATATACGAAATCTGAAAATTGTAGGAGCAATACATGAAATTACATATATCCATACAAACCAGCTACCTAAAATTGAAGGTTTTCAAAATGTTTATATTATTTTAAAATACACAAGAAAAAGTACGTGAATATTCCTTAAAATCGAGTCGAGTCTGGTGACTATGCAGTACGTTTGCCAATTTCTACACTCTATAACCCTCGAGGATGTTTAATTTTTCGGAAATTACATTTTAGTTAACCTAACTTTTTTCCAGGACCCTTTCCCAGTTCTTTTTAAACTATTCATTTATTCTTCAATATTAAACTGGAACTTACTGACCATAATCATTTAACTTGCAATGAATTGAAGTCAGAATCCACTTATTAGCACATGAAAAACCGTGAGAGGAACAGAGTCACGGCGTCGCACAGTGAGTTTTTTTACAAAATTTTGTTCAAAACTCTGCTGACTGCTCAATTTTCGACCGATTCTAATAATTTTCTCAAAAATACTAGTAAAGACTTATAATTTCATGTAGCACTGCTACTTTTTTAGTTTTCTGCAAAAAACTAACCTAAAAAAATATGAACTTGCCAAGGTAGCTGAACCACGAAATTTCGAAACTTTTATAACCATGAAATCGGTAATATCTTTACACACAAACCTCAAACTCACAAACCTCAAAACCACGGACCTTAAAGCCACAAAACCGTAAACCCACAAACCTCAAACGCAAAAACCTAAAATCCACAAACTTAAAACCCCCAAGCACATAAACCAACAAACCTCACACCCTCAAACCCGTAAACCCACAAACATAAAACCCCCAAGCCCATAAACCTACAAACCTCAAACTCATAAATCCATAAACCTAAAACCCCAAATCCACAAACCTCAAACACATAAACCTAAAACCACAAATCCACGAACCCACAAACAGCAAACCCACAAACCTCAAGCCCACCAACCTCAAACCAACAAACCTCAAACCCCCGCACCCGTAAACCCCCGTTTGGGGTTACACCCGTGTGGGGTTGCTGGTCCCCCATCGGGCGCCTCTCCAGTTCGCGGATAGGAGAACGCCTCCCAGACATGGGTGGTACCGGGGAAATGAAATACCCGGGGTGGACAAAAACCAGCTAGGGGAAGGAACCCCGAACAAGAAACCAGTTATGAGCGGGTACGACAAAAACACAATACCCCAAGGGAGTAGAAATCTCCCCGCCGGTACCGATCGGGTGCAAGCCCCGGTGACCGGTGTCGGTTCCATGGATTTTAGGGGGAACCAATCGTACTTTGACAGGAGCGTCTGCGAGGAGCTGGGTGGTCCTTTGGACGTGACGCAGGAGGTGGAAACATCAATGAATAAGATTGACATCGCAGAAATGGATGCCAAACTCACAGAGACGTATGATCTCTTTGAAGAGTTACAAGGCACCATAAAAGAAATGGTGGATTTCAGCACCACTAAGAGGAATATGTGGCTTCCAATCAGGGAAGGGGCTGCAACGAGCGGAGCGAATCATGAAGGAACTGCGCGATCACTCTATGACGACCGAAAGTCTTCATAGGGATTTGATCGAAAATGTTGGTCGAACTGCCCGAACGAGAGCCATGACCCGAATGGAGAAGGCAAAGAAGAAGACAGACGAAAGCTGCACTCAAACTGAAGAAACCGTGGCAGCTTCCACGCCCCGTGATAGGAAATGAGAGAGGGAGACCACCCTGAGTCCAGTAGAGATGAGTCCTTCCAAGCCGAAAAGCAAAAAGCCGAGGATACGTAACGCTC